>JASDQU010589018.1:58866-71748 GCA_032191745.1 Picea mariana | reverse complement strand
ATAGATTTAGTAAAATATATTATTTAAAAATTTAATTTAACATAAACCACACTATTGATTTGATTTAATTTAATTTAATTTAATAGAAAATATATTATTTAATTTAACTTAATTTTATAGATAAGTTAGTTTTTGTTTTCGGGAAGATTTGGAGACACCACAGTATTGACATTTTGAAATTTATGTTTCAAATCCATATCAAGATTCATCTTCACGATTTATAAACTGAGTAAAAAAGAAGAGGAGAGAAATACCGAATCTTTGTCAATACACAAAAGCTTGATATTAATGATCTTTGACAATGTGCACGACTACAAAATACAATGACAATGAGCTTTGACTCTAATGACTTCTTCTGTAAACTCTTCAGCTGATGTTGGTTCTCTCTACCTCTCTACTTCTTCTCTACCCATCATCTGCTTCTCTTCACCATCATCGACTAACTAAACGAGTCAGACTTATATGGACTCTGATTGAGACTTTCTACAGAAGCTAAGATGGAATCAACATTAAACACCATTAATTCAACTGACTCTTCAACCACTTAATTCAACCTAAGAAGATAGAGATAGGCTCAATTTATAGATTCTTTCTTGCCAACTCAATTTTGAGTAAATGTGTGACTTTGCACTTACAAATTGTCTGACTGTCTGACTAACAACTTGACTGACAAATAGATCAGTGAAGACGTAAATATCTCACGGACTTGCAATGACAATTTCCACCACTTCCCCTTAATTATAAGTAGGTGGGATTACAAAAGAAAATTACATCAAAAATTTGAGTTTTCATTTTACTGTCACTCATATGTTGTTGTGTGGACTCCCATATTACTGCACAGATACTGAAATGCATCTCTTGCTAAAACCTTTTTAAAAATGTCTGCAATTTTTTCTTTTGACCTACAAAATTCTAAAAAGATCTCTTTGTTATTCACTAAATCTATGATGAAATGATACCTTGTATCTATGCACTTGGTTTTCTTATGAAACACATGATTCTTTGATAATATGATGGTTGAGTTTTTGTCACAGAATATTTTTGTTGGTTCCTGTTTTTCCTACAATGAATATTTTAATATTCTTCTCATACATACTGCTTCACAAGTTGTGCTTGTAGATACGAAGTACTCTTCTTCTACTGAAGAGAGTGTCACTATGGATTCCTTCCTTGATGCCCATGATACTACACTTGTTCCAAAATGAAATGTGTACCCTGAGGTTTTTTTTTGTCATCTATGTTGCCTCCACAATCACTGTCAGTGTATCGAGTGAGTCTGAAATATTTTGAAGTGGAGTACTTAATACCAAAATCTTTTGTTCCATTAACATATCTCAATATTCTCTTTCATGCCTTCCAATGTGATTCTTTTGGAGTTTCCATGAACCTTGAAAATAGATGCATTCCATACATAATGTCATGTATTGTCGTTGTTAAATACATACGAATTCCTACGAGTCTTTTAAACACGGTGGGATCCATTTTGGACCCATTATATTCCTTTCTTAGCTTCAATCCTATTATGACAGGCATTGGTGTTGCTTTTAAATTCACATGTTAAATATTTTCAATATTTCATGAGCATATTTGAACTATGAAATAAATATGTTAGTTTTGGACTAGTGCACTTCTATTCCCAGAAAATATCTCATAAGTCCCAAATTAGTCATTTCAAATTCATCCTTCATGACTATCTTGAATTCTTTTATGCCAAAATAACCTGTAAATATGAAATCATACACATATAAACAAACAATTAACACATTACCTTGTTGATTTAATTTGATGTAGAGTGTTGACTCATTTTCACTTCTCTGAAATCCATTATGTGCGATATGGGAATCTATGCGACTGTACCAAGATCTCGTAGCTTGTTTTAAACCATACAGTTCTTTCTTCAAGATCTATACTTTGTTTTCTTTTCCTGGAACCTCATAACCTTGTGGTTATTCCACATATACTTCTTCTAAGTTTCCATTCAAGAATATTGGCTTTACATCCATCTGATAAAATGGCCATTTATATTGTGTGAAAATAGCTAACATGGTTTTGACCGTGTCCATGCACCCCACTGGTGCAAATGTTTCATTGAAATCAATTCTAGGTTGTTTTGTAAATCCTCTTGCAACTAACCTTTCCTTGTACTTCTGCATATTTCCTTATGCATCTTGCTTGGTTTTATAAATCCACTTGACACTTATAACATCATTGTATTTAGGTACATCAACCAAATTCCATGATTGATTCTTCTCTATGCCTCTGATTTCTTCATCCATGGCTTGTTCTCATACGTCCTCTTTGACAACTGCTTCAAAGGTTAATGGATCATCTATTTGTGAAAACAGAGAAAAAACTAAAAATGAATTTGTTGCGTCTTCATTATAGATGTCACGCAGAATTCTTGTCTTTCCTAGTACTAGAATTGCTAAAGTTGGATCTAGAGATGTATAAATACTTGGACTTTGTGTTGGTGATTCTTGCACTCTAGGTGTAGACAACGCACCTACTTTCTTTACTGAAGTGTTTTGTGCAATAATTTATGTCGCAGTGCCAGATGTAGATGGGACTGCGCACTGACTTGTGCATGGTGTTTGAACCACTTCATCTTATGTGTCATCATGTGCAATAACATTAATGATCTTAACTCTCGTTTCTACACTCCCATCCCATGCTTTATTCTCCACGAACTGAACATCGCGGTTGATTATGAATTTTCTTGCGACAGGGTCATACAGTTTGTTTCCTTTTATTTCTTCAGAATGAATAACAAATATACATTTATGTCCTTTGTTTTCTAGCTTCCTTATGAGTTCATATGGAACATGTGAATATTTTCTTATCCCATATCAAAATATCCATTGATTTAAAATTGTTTTTAATCGCATAATAATCCTTGAACCCTCTATTTATCCTTTTCTCAATGCTATAATTCTAGTTGATCTTGTGATGAATATTGATTTCAAAATATTTGTGTCAATACACTTCCTCCAAGTTGTTTTTTTCATATACAAAAGTATTTTAGGTGATTTTTTTAAATTTAATTATCATAACTTTCATTTTGTCAATATTAACAGTCGGACCCATATTGGAGAAAAAACCTTGGGAATTATTAGTTTATTGACAATGTCATAGGGACTCCTCACCACAAAAACAACATAATCATTGTAAACAAGAAAAATAAGGACTATACGACAGAGAATTGGGCCAACATAACTTGTTTCTTCCAAAAAATGTTCTAACTTGTCAATGTATAAGCCAAAAAGAGTAGGGGACAACGGACAAACATGCTTGGATCCTATATTGTAGTTAACTTCTTTTGAATAGCCATTAATGTTCCTAAACATGGTAGTAAAATTATCACACAACCTTATTGTAGTATCCCTCGGCTTCAAAGGAACTTTTATCTCTTCAAACTATTCCAAAGGTTTATCATGGGCATTGTGTCAAAATATTTTCTAAACTCAATGAAAGAACAAAGGATATTGGTTTTATTAAATTGTGGTATTCCTACATAATGATCCTAAGTGTATCAAGGTGGTAAACAATTGAATGATATATCTTAAATTCAGCATGGCCTTCAACTCTTTTACCATGGATTTCTATCCATATGTCAATTTTCTTTACCAAAATAATTCTACACAACTTGGCTAAAATGGGGATAATCACGATGGTCCTATAATTAGAGGGATTGTTTTTATCCTCTTTCAAAATAGGTATAATTATGGTTTTCATATAGGGTTTAGGGAAGCCCTACTTCACTACTAAATTAAAGAAATTATGTATGTGAGGGATGGGGATAAGACCTCCAATTTTTAAGATTTCATCTTGGTAACCTTCTATGTCTTTATCTTTTCCCTATGCGAGCCTCTTAACCTCAAACTTTATGTCTTCGATAGAAAAAAAAAATCCTATGTAGGAACATTTGGAATGGTGTCCATGGAGTTAGCGGATTCATAAATATTTTTAAGGTAGGAATTTCAATCCCTCATATTGTTTTCTTCAATTTTACAAATAAGAATTTTCCTCCAAAACTTCTTAGGATTAATTTTAGATAGGCACAAAAGGTCCTCTTGATTTCTATTCATACATTACCCCTTTTTCATTTTAATGAGGGGTTTGTACATATTTATCTTATTGAGTTTTAAAAATGCATTAGAAGAATAGTTAATGGATTTCCTAGAAATTTTACACTCGATATCATATCAAGGGTTGATTGTTCTATTATTATTTTTACATGACATCTCTATATATAACTTATTAATGGAAGTATGAAGGGTTGTTGTAAAATTATTATAGAGATCTTCAATGTTGTGTTTATAATAATAAATATTTGATTCCACTGGGTCTCCACTCACTGAACCTATGACATAGCATGTGAGTTCATGGGGATATTAAAGAATACCTCTAATTTCCCTAGATATTGGAAAATAACTCCCAAAATCATTTTGTTGACCCCCCTACCAATACATCTTTCCTATTGAAAAAAAAACATTTATTTTTACTAAATACCCCTTTTTATACCCACAACACCTATGCAGTCCCATGTCGCCCTCTCCCCCCAAATACATACAATATATTTACTATATTTTTGACAATTCAAAAACCCCCTTTAAGAATGAACATTATAATGTATTGGTCAACAAGGTGAAGCTGCCATGTTTAATTCACTATTTAAATCCTTTAATAAAATATCATTTTTTTTTTCAAAAAGAAGGTGGCTTTGATGATTGGAATTTTCTGCAATGGGGCCCTTGTGCATAGCAAAGTTTAGATTTGGAGTTAAATCTCTATCACTGGAGTTTGGGTCATGGCCATTTAAAGTGTCAAAATTTACTATTTGGTTGTGTATTGGGATATCAGATATCACATCATCCATGACACTACTACTTAGCCGAGGAATACAAGTCATTATGTTGGAGGTTGGCCACCTCATTACACCAATGCAAATCATTAGGTCTTGAGAACTACAATGCTTGACTACCTTGGTACCAAACAAACTTTTGGCCACATTTGAGAGTTTCTTTTGTATTTGTTAGCTAAAACAAAGTCCTCATCTAGCCATAAAGGATTAGGGTTGGAATAATTGTTCAAAATAATAGCTTGGATGGCTTCAGTTCTAGAATTAAAGGCTAAAGTCTCCTAGCATGAGGATATTACCTTCATTTCTCAAATTGCAAATAATTTGTTCTAGGGTATTATAGGGATTTCTTTTTATCTAGATAGTTTTTCTTATAAAATGTAAAATTTATAGGTGCAAAATATCATATGGTTATATAAATATTCTTAGAATTAATGTATGAGATCTCTATCCAATTGTACTCATTGAGAGGGTCTCTTATGAAGCCGAATGTGAGGAGAAATGTTATTTTTTATGTAACAAGCTATTCCTTCAATCCCTTTGTGATAGGATTTATTGTTCCATGTTGATCAGAAGACAAATCCTTCTATGTTAGGGACCTTAGCCTCTTCATACTCCCACGCTAATCCAGATTTTATGAGAATAATGAAATAAATACATATTATTATCAATATATGTTTGACACATAATATCATATATACAATAAAATTGGTTTCTATTCAATAATGAAATAATTTGAAACTATAAAATGCAGTGGAAAACAAGCTTGCTAGAATGGTGGCAGCTTATCTCTGAGAAGAGATGTGACGACTGTGCTCATTTGCAAGAAGATGATTACAAAGAGGCTCTCAAGGCCTTTTTACAATAAATAGGAATGTAAAAAACCATAGACATCTAAAAATCTAACCCTAGGAGATGAAGTGCCAAAGGTCATGTGGGCCTCATTTGGGTAAGTTAGTACATCAACTTTTTGGGGTCGTAACTTTTGCATACGATCTTCGTTTTAGGTGTACAATAGCCTATTGGAAAGGTATATCCGATTAATACACATGTTTCTATACGACTCTGACTTTGTTTTCAATTTCCTTATGGAGAGCCATAAAAACATTGTTTAGGGACTCAAAACGACCCCAGAAGTGAGGGACCTAAAAACTAGAAAAAACTACCAAACTAGAAAACTACCAAAATGAGCCAGTTGGAATAGGTGGGAGGCCACAGAAATCCATCTATATCACATGTTTCAACTAGAAAAATAATATCATTTTCACTCAAGTTCCAAATTAGCATAGTACCTTCACATCATGGAAAGCTACGACAATTCCAAGAGAGGATCTCACGTGTCCCAAATTCCTATTTAGTGCCCATTTTTCTTCCTTCCCAACTTATTTTATTTTTGAATTTTCCACATTGATTTAGCTTGGTATTCTAGAATGAGATCTTCATTTATAAATATTCTTGATGAACCTATCATTATGTTTTATTATTTTCCCAAACTATTTTCTTCAATGAGGTAAGTTGTTTTAATAAATGACTTGTTTTTTAATTTTTTTTTTACTATTGATAGCATGTCCTCGTCTTTCAACACTTTATAACAAATATTATGTGGTTCAAGGATATTTTTAAATACTCATGTTCCAACTTTATTAGCTTATTCATTTCCTCTTTGATGGGTTTTGACATCCAATTTATTTTCCAAACGACTTAGGGCCAAATTATTAGCTAGATTTTTGTCTAGCTCTTTATTCTTCTCTCTCGTGTTACAATTTTATGTGACCTCTCCTTATTGGGTTGATAGTTTCTATTTTTCCATGTCTTGTAATCTATTTTTGGATGTTTAAGTAAAGTTTTTGCACTTTTAGCTTCATTGCAAGTATAACAATGACGAATTTGAATTTTAATGTCCTCTTGTTCATATGATATTTCCGTTAGACTTTGCATAGAATATATTCTTTGGCTTAATTTTTTTTTCTGATTTGTCGATCGTGGAAGTCTGGGTGTTGTTTGCAGGTGGAGGAACAATGGAAATGCAATATTGAACCTGCCTATCCTGTAACTCGGATATTCGAAAAACTCTGAACCAAAAAGTTTGTAAAATATTAAACAGGGAAGCGGTCAGTCGGGCTGGTCATATAAAAGTAAGTGGAAATCTTAACACATGTATATGCCAACTTCTACATCTAGAAATTTTCCGAAAAACGAGTAATACATACTAAATATGTACTATAAAGTATGGACATGAGATTTTATAGAGCATGTACATGTACGGATCCCACATTCCATAGTTAGGAACTTTTTGGATCATGGGTTCTTAGGCTGGCGGGCTCAAAATTGGGCTTTTAATGTTCCGTGCCCTTCAAATAGCACCCATAATTCCGTGATATACAGATTGAAAAGTGGACTTGTGGGATATTTGGCTCAACATTGCACTTCTATTTTTCTGTGTTCTTCAAAAAACACTCGAAGTTCCGCAATATACAAATTGACAGATGGACTCCAGGGTTGGCGGGCTCAAGAATGCGGTTGTTTATGGATGGTGATCCCTATCAACAATCTAACATTATCTAAAAACATTACTTTCAATACTAGATTATTAATATTAAATATTCATACTGTACAATTTATTTCGACAAAAAATTATGTACAATATGAAATGGGGAAGCGGTCGGTCGAGTTAGTGATATGAAAGAAATTGAAATCTGAAGACATGAATACGCCAACTTTCAAACCTAGAAAATTTCTGAAAAACGAGTAATACAAACTAAATATGTAGTTTTATAAAGTATGGACATGAGAATTTATAGAGCATGTACAGATCTCGTATTCCATAGCTAGCCACCTTTTGGATCACAGGTTCTCGGGCTAGCAAGCTCAAAATTGGGCCTCTATTGCTCTATGTCCTACAAATAGCACCCAGATTTCTGCCATATAAAAATTGAACAATGGACTTGCGGGTTGTCTAGCTCAACATTGCACTTATATTGTTCCATGTCGTCCAAAAAACACTTGGAGTTCCACATTATACAAATTGACAGACGGACTTCAGGTCTGGCAGGCTCAAGATTGCGATTTTTTATGAATGGTGATCCCTATCAACTATCTAACAGTATCTAAAAACATTATTTTCAATACTAAAATATTAATATTACATATTGATATTGTACAATTTAACTACATAAAATTATTAAAGGATGTTAAATATCTTATTTAAAAGAAAAACTCATGTATTCGAAAACTCATGATCCAAAAGTTTGTACAATAGGAAACGAGGAAGCGCTCAGTCGGGTTGGTGATATAAAAGTAAGTGGAAATATGAATATGTGTATCCACCAACTTCTGCACCTACAATTTTTTTGATAAATGAGTATTACATACTAAATATGTAATTTTATAAAGTATGTACATGAGATTTTATAGAGCATGTACGTATCCTATTCGTTACTTAGCCACTTTTTTGGATCACTGGTTCTTGGGCTAGTAGGCTGAAAATTGAGCCACTATTGTTCCGTGTCCTACAAATATCACCCGGAGTTCCACAATATACAAATTGACAGGCGGACCTGCGGTCTGGCTGGCTCAACATTGCATTTCTATTGTTCTGTGTCCTCCAAAAAACACTCAGAGTTCCACGATATACAAATTGACAGACGGACTCCAGGACTAGTGGGCTCAAGATTGCAATTGTTTATGGATGGACAACCCAATCAACTATCTAACATTATCTAAACACATTATTTTCAAATACTAAATTATTAATATTAAATATTGATATTTGTATGGTTCCCTCATTCCATACTTAGCCACCTTTTGGATCGTGGGTTCTCAGGCTGGCAGGCTCAAAATAGGGCCTCTATTTCTCTATGTCCTACAAATAACACTCGAAGTTCTGCGATATACAAATTGACAGGTGGACTTGTGGATTGGTTGTCTCAACATTGCACATCTGTTGTTTTGTATCCTCCAAACAACACTCAGAGTTCCACGATATACAAATTGACCGACGGACTTCAGTGTTGGCGGGCTCAATATTGTGATTGTTTATGGATGGTGATCCCTGTCAACTATAAAACATTACCTAAAAGACATTATTTTCAATACTAAATTATTAATATTAAATATTGATATTGTACAATTTAATTACATAAAATTACTGAAGGATTTTAAATATCTTGTTTGAAAGAAAACCCTGCGTATTCAGAAAATCGTCATTCAAAATGTTTGTGCAATATGAAATGGGGAAGCAGTCGGTTAGGCTGGTGATATAAAATTAAGTGGAAATCTGAACACGTGTATCCGCCAACTTCTGCACCTATAAATTTTTCAAGAAACGAGTAATACACACTAAATATGTGCTTTTATAAACTATGGACATGAGATTTTATAGAGCATGTACAGGTCCCTCATTCCATACCTAGCCACTTTTTTAAAGTGCGGGTTCTCAGGCTGGTGGGTTTTCCCTGCCTCTGGTGTAGAATATTGTATTTTCTAATAATGGATACTATTTTTTCTTAATTGTAAAAAAAGTAGTGAATATCTTGTCTTGTGTTTAATCATGTAGAACTTAATCAATAATAAGTAGTTCAGTTATTTTTTTGAGTGGGGTAATAGTTTAGTACTTATTGGCTTGATTGTTACCACTATAATTTAGGCATTCCAATGCCACCCCTCACATTGCACATGTAACACAATATCTTAATGTGCAACAAAGTATCTTAATAATACACTCCATCGTCAAATTCTACATTAGATAATGGGATAGTCCCTAAACTATTTTCCCTGGTGTAGAAATTAACTTTCTATTCTCTTATCTGCATTAGTTTTAACAATTCTCTAATCTTGTCTTGGACAGAGAAATCGATATTTACTTTATATTCTCTTATCTATATTAGTTTTAACAATTATCTAATTTGGTCTTGGATAGAGAAATTAGTCTTAACAATGGTTACAAAAATTCTACTCTCATTATAGTTCTAAGTGAAACTACTTTGCAATGCACATAAGCAACCATTAAGTGACAATGAAATAATAATTCACAGCTTTTCAATTATTCTATTCTATCCAAACCCTTTGCAGTTGATACCAAATTGAGCTAGATCTCTAGAGGCTAGGACACCATTATGGTTTTATGTTTTTTTTTATTTCTGATTATAATGGTTGGTTTATTGTTCTCAATGATTTCCTCAAAATTGGTTTTCCCGTTTCATATTGTACAAAATTTTTGAATGCAGAGTTTCTGAATACACGGATTTTTCTTTTGCAACATTCTCCTCGTTACGACAACAACTCTTTAACAAGTGAAATTTTAGTTTTTTTGTTTATGGTGTGTGCGCACGTGTAAAAAGGAACAGACACACTTGACTCTACGTCGCCACCCAACGGCTAACAAGATGCAACCATGATGATCACAACAAGAAGACATAAGGCACACAACAAGTAACTGCAAGCATTAAATGACTTACTCTGTTATGTACAATACGAACACAGATGGAAGAATCAATAGTAGTAGATTTTACTATTTCTGCACAGGAAAGCAGAGCGTTTAATATTAATTCTCTGCTCCGAAGAGAGAGAATGTCAGATAGGCTCTTCGTGACTGTGAATTAGTTTTAACAATTCTCTAATCTTGTCTTGGACAGAGAAATTGAAATTTACTTTATATTCTCTTATCTATATTAGTTTTAACAATTATCTAATCTAGTCTTGGACAGAGAAATTAGTCTTAACAATGGTTACAAAAATTCTATTCTCATTATAGTTCTAAGTGCAACTACTTTGCAATGCACATAAGCAACAATTATGTGACAATGCAATAATAATTCACAGCTTTTCAATTATTCTATTCTATCCAAACCCTTTGCAGTTGATACCAAATTGAGCTAGATCTCTAGAGACCGGGACACCATTATGGTTTTATGTTTTTTTTTATTTTTGATTATAATGGTCGGTTTATTGTTCTCAATGATTTCCTCAAAATTGGTTTTCCCGTTTCATATTTTACAAACTTTTTGAATGCAGCGTTTCTGAATACACGAATTTTTATTTCAAATAAGATATTTAAAATCCTTCAGTAATTTTATGTAAATAAATTGTACAATATCAATATTTAATATAAATAATTTAGTATTGAAAATAATTTTTTTTAGATAATGTTTTATAGTTGGTAGGGATCACCATCCATAAAAAATTGTAATCTTGAGCCCACTAGCCCTAGAGTCTGTCTGTCAATTTGTATATCGCGGAACTCCAAGTGTTGTTTGGAGGACACGGAAGAATAAATGTGCAATGTTGAGCTAGACAATCTGCAAGTTTGCCTGTTAATTTGTATATCACGTAACCCTAGGTGCTATTTGGAGGACACGAAGAATTAGAGGCCCAATTTTGAGCCCACCAGCCTGAGAACCCACGATCCAAAAGGTGGCTATGTATGGAGTGCAGGATCCGTACAAATATCAATATTTAATATTAATAATTTAGTATTTGAAAATAATGTTTTTAGATAATGTTAGATAGTTTATCGGGTTTTTCATCCGTAAACAATCACAATCTTGAGCCCACAAGTACTGGAGTCCGTTTGTCAATTTGTATATCAAGGAACTTCGAGTGTTGTTTGGAGGACATGGAACATTAGAAGTTCAATGTTGATCTAGCCAGACCGCATGTCCTCCTGTCAATTTGTATATCGTGGAACTCTGGGTGCTATTTGTAGGACACAGAACATTAGAGGATGAATTTTCACCCTGCCAGCCTGAGAACCCGTGATCCAAAAAAGTGGCTAAGTATGGAATGACGGATTCGTACATGCTCTATAAAATCTCATGTCCATACTTTATAAAATACATATTTAGTATGTATTACTCGTTTATCTGAAAAAATGCAATTCTATTGTTCCGTTTCCTGTAAACAACACTTGCAGTTCCGTGAAATACAAATTGACAGACAAAGCATACAACAAGGAACCAAGTAAACTCGTGGATCATATTCCTCAATCATTTTTTTTTTACCTGCCACCTTCACACTTGTAACAACCCTCCTATATTAAGGAAAACTACTCTGACATCAGGTGCAAGTTTTTTTTTTTTTATTTTAACCGTGTGTGCGCGCGTGTATAAGAAACAACCCTCTCGATCCTACATCACCACTCGAACCAACAGGATGCTAGTAAGACAAAAAAAATCAAGACGACATGACAGGTCATAGTGACAAAAAGGAAATAAATCCCCTGGACACAAGGCATGCAACTAGCAGCAGTAAGCAGAAATAGACACCAGGGGATTGGTACAGTACTGTCAGAGAACGAAAGAATCCAACAGTAGAGTTGCAGTAGTGGAACTGTGCCTTTAAACAGCCCGAGACTACTGATACGGCTCAGAGTGTGTCGCAAGAGTGGAACTGTGCCTTCAAACAGTCCGGGACTCTTGATNGCAAGAGTGGAACTGTGCCTTCAAACAGCCCGGGACTCTTGATACGGCACTGGATACTTGACGTAGGGAAGCGTACAGACATAAATGCTATGGCTACTGAAGGTGACTACTTCCCGCCCGACACAAGTAGTCCAACCTACAAATATTACAACTTAGCGCATCAATAGACAACAGAGAACCCTCGTCTACTAAGGAAAACAAGAGACAAGGACTCAGACCACAACAACCGTTATTATGACCAGGCACTAAATCTGACTTCAAGGGACAAGGGTTACCGACCCCACCAAGAAAATCATACATCCATGCGCAACAACAATTACATAAGCATCCAATCATTAAGACGACACAACATTTATCTAAGACTCAAGATAATAGTTATAGACCCAAGGCTCCATTTAAATTCTAAGTTCGACGAGATACCATTACCTATTCATCGTCAAGACCATCTTAGATTCTCATTTTAAGATGCGATAAGGTACTACATTTACCCCTTTATCAACAATGTATTTAATGGAAAATCTCCAAGCCTAACACGACAACATTAATTTACCACCGGTGTCGAGTACCTATCATTACAATGACCTTGCAACCTTGGAATAACATCAA
>JASDQU010589018.1:25157-44542 GCA_032191745.1 Picea mariana | reverse complement strand
TGCATAAAGAAATTATCATTGCAATTATTACTGCGTAAAAACAATTATTACTGCATAAAACAATTATTACTGCATTCTACTAGTATTAACGTTCCATTTAATAGTATTAACACTGCAGCAAACACATACTTAATATTTCCAAGTCTGTTAGATCGACATTCCTTTAAATAATTCAGTTAATAGATATTAAAATTTCAATAGCGATGCCAACGAATCTAAACCTGGGTTTTCCCAAGACGTAAACTGACATTTCCATTAATCAAGAGCCAATATTCAATTGCACAACAAATAACCATAAATAAGAGCATTGACTTTATTAATTCTAGCAGCAATAACTAAATATAATATATGTTAATACGAATTTATAAAAAGTCATCACGGAATTTAACATTCGGCAAATCTTTACGGCAATCAACTTTTAATGCTTTCCCAATGTGAACACCAGACACCAGTCGCTCAATAGGTCCCTGACGTTGCCTTGATCCTAGAGAAAGTCAGAGAGGCACTTCTGCCGTCCCTCCCACAGGTGTCTCATAAATTCTGCCTTGGGTGAAGGGTGATAAATTAAGTTTTTGTCCTTCATTTAGATCGTGCTGATACGTAGGTTATGGTAATAGATTTTTTTTTGGGGTGATATACTGTCTTATTATCAACTGATTTGATAAATAAAAATTTAACTACTATAAGAACTGTTCTAATATTCTTGGTTGAACCTGACCAAGTTCAATGGAGCGGATAAAACGTACCAGCAAGAAATGTAGAGGAAGTATGCGCATAATTAACATAATTTCCACCCAATTACCAACGGCAATGGAAATGCCATTTGAATTGATATTAAAGGTATAAAGTTGGGCAACCACGTATCCAGTTAATTGCTTCCATATTAGTCACAAATTCTGGTCACGTTTACCAAAAAGGAAGTCTACGTTTGCTTTAAACTCGCCAGGATAACTGCAACCACCAACTAAGGGTTCATTCAATCTATCGAGAAGCAAACTGCTGCGCGCGTTCCTGGCCTCACGAACACCTGGCGGTTTTTGTCCTGACAGTAGATGGAAAAGCTTGACGTGTCCAGACGTCACGCGATTCGCAGAGGTGGGGCGAGGTTCGATGATGAGGAAGTAATGTTGTCATTTAATTAATCCTTCAACTTATGCCTAAAGGATATCAACTTAACGATTAACCCTCCCTGGATTAATTCAATACTACCCTAATCTACGTCTCAAGGCATCATACGCTAGCATTCATCGCTTTTCATTACCCAAAATTAAACATTGACTAGATAAGCAAGTTGGCTATTGATAATTACTAACTAATTAAGTAGAGAAGATAATGAATTTTGATAAAAAGGAAACGGACCGCTGATCTAAATCAAATTAATAAAAATTATCTCCTCTAACATGGGGGAAACATAAACAATAACTGTAAAGCTCCTTTCCCTTTTTCTGGGAGCGTTAGGGTTGTGTTTATACCAGGCCGAGGATTTTACCAGCAGGTACGTATGGGCATTCACCGGCAGCTGGATGGAGGTCGAGCTAGGGTTTGTTTAATTTGCTGGCGAATAAAGTGGATGAAACCATAGAGACTGTAAAGGCAATAAGATAAAATATAAATCGTTATTTACAGATTTAAGGAATTCAGTTGAGGTAAATTAAGTTGAGCTGGGGTCGACCACTACATAACCTGCAGTTATACGCAGCGCTGATTAAAGGTTCCAGGCTCTCTCCTGTGCATTAGAAAAGAGTATATACGGCATTAAGGGTCAATCTTTGAATCGGAAATTTTAGTAATACTATATCATTCCTTGACCAGCGCTGTATAAGGGTTCCTGGGCTCGCTACTGTAGGTTGTGAAGAGTCTATACCTATATATATATATATTCGAGATAAACATTTTCTAAGAATTCAGAGTAACTACAGAAATTATTGACCCAATCTGAAGGTACACAGGTTCTGAAAAAAAAAATGCGGCCCAAGGCTTGAACACATAATTCTGATCCCAATGAAACGAACCACAGCGTATTTACTGAACCGTACTGAACATAAGTAAGATAGTAACTGAATTCCATATAAGGTAATAAATGTATGTTCAATTGATTAAGGTAATTAAAAATAATTATATCTACCACTACTGTTGGAAGGTATTAAATTTTAGTCTCTTCTGTTAGTTAAACCATGACAGAGAAACAACGCTCATGAACCCAATCCGCCCACAGCTATATAAGAATAACGCCCATAACCAAATTTACCTGAACCCTTAACCCATAACAAAGATCTTAGGAAAACGCCCTTTTTATTACAGAGTATGAAGGTCGAGGAAAAAACATTCTATGACAATACAACCATAATCGAAGCAATATATCACTGTGCATTACTCTACTCGTTCCAGGAACATATCTTGGCCTAATTTGCTTGCAGCAATGATTCCGGTGCTCCAACCGCTCCTACTCCTGCTTGTCGACAGCAACCAACTCACCGGTACCTCCCAGCCAAATGCTAGGGGTACTCTTCTTCCCCCTCAGCCCCCCGAGCTGCAAAGGGGCCACCCACAACCAGAAAGTCACTAGCTCCTCAGCTCGCCTCCAAGGCTGAGCTACCACTCAAAATGTGCTGAGGCTTCCCAACTCCTACCAGAAAATCAGTCAGTCTCTTTTCTCTCCCATGGCAATCCAATCTCAGCCAAAAAAAAGCTCCATCTTTTCCCTTCTCCCATCCCTTTATCCCCTCAAACCCTAATTCTCTTTTCACTTAGGTTTTCCCCCTCTTTTTCCCTTTTGACTTTCCTCATTTTCTTTTTAGTTTAATTCATTTGTATATTTCATTTTGATTTTTATTTTTAAAAAAAAAATCAAGGGCATGTGCGCTCATTTTATTTATTTACCCCCCTTTTTATTATTTATTTATTTCCCCCATTTTCATATTATTCATTTATATTTTATTTTTATTTCCCTTTCCACATTCTTAACTTTATTGGTTTATAACTTGTTTATAGTAAAATATACCTATATATATATTTTCATTTCTCCATTAATAAACATGCATTTATCATTTAGTTTACCATTAATATATCTGTATTTTCAGGATCAAAGAGAGATTTAAGAGAAGGCAAACCAGTAGGGGAAAGTAAATATTTTACAAAAATGAATAAATAGGATTTACGAGGAGGGATGGCRATGTGGTAAAGTCAACTAGACGAGTATATGGGAGATGGACACTGGAAGATCCAGGCGATGGAGGTTAGTTTTATTAAGTAGACAAGGATTAAGGGAGGGTGATGGTCTGAGTTTTGTTTTCTCTTTTCTTTTTTTTTTGAATTTTCAGTTGTTAAGGCCACACTAAATCCCCCCCCCCCAGTTTCTAGAAGGTCTTAGGCTTAGGGTTTAGATTCTGAGCTAGGTGACAATTGGTTAAGGGTAGTGCTTAAGGTTTTATTCATGTGCTAAAGACTTAGGGTAATAGGCTGACTCCATTATCCACCCTTACCGCGACGTGCCCTTCAGGTCGCACCACGTGTGCCAAGGGTGCCACTCACCTCTGAAATTCCTTTTGGCGACGTTCCCTTCAGGATGCACCACGTGCTCCAAGGGTGCCACTCGCCGGCTAAGTTTCTTCTGTGCGACGTGCCCTTCAGGATGCACTACGAGCTCCAAGGGTGCCACTCGCTGACTGAACTGATTGGTAGACCTCGATAACCCCTGGAGTCAATACTCTACCAGGTGAACTAGTAGGAGACTAAGGGCTCTAAGGAATAAGGCCCCCGCCTTATTGCGCACCCCTTAGAATCATCGTGAGCGACTATCGCAGTCGGCCCTCATGACATCGTGGGTCCTCTAGAACTAGGGAATCGTTAACCTATAGTTCGAGCCACGACGGGAGTGCTAGCAGGCGGTGGCAGGGCTGCTGTCCACCCCTCTCCCTCAACCTCTCTGCAATAGTGTGTGGCCCCTTTACTCCATATGTGATTCAAGTCGTAAATCTATCGTCATCCTGCATCACCAATAATCATGTCATAAATGTCAACANATAGTGTGTGGCCCCTTTACTCCATATGTGATTCAAGTCGTAAATCTATCGTCAGCCTGCATCACCAATAATCATGTCAGAAATGTCAACATCAAATCATCATCAAATGAAACATCACAATAAACATATCAACCCAAAAGCACACTCCCTGACTCAGTCCGGAGTCCAAGGGGGGTTCTACTGATGCCTCTGCATCCTCAAGGTCAAAAACCCTACACACTCAATCAAACTGAGTCAATAGCACCCGTCAAATCAAATAGTAACACATCATGTCATCTATCAATCACATCATAATCAAATATAATAGGTCTAATGTCAAAAAGGGTCCAGATCACTTGCGAGAAAGTGTCCTCAAATAATAAGTGGTCTCAGTGCGCCAGAGCGGGATGTTACAACACTTCTTTCCATTTATATATCTTGGTAGGAAATGGGATATTTGTTAGATATGTGAATATATTAGCCCTTATCTTCTGCCTTCTATGCTTGGCCAAATATACGTTTTTCTTTTCCTTGAACTTTATCTTTCTCATCACTTATTCATTTTTTCAAAAATGTCTGGTTGTGCATGTAGGGAGACTTACTGGTTCACATTTTCACTTGTGCTCTTATATCATGACACCGACCGACCGCATCCCCATTCCATACCTAGTCACTTCTCCGACCGCGGATTCCCGATAGGTAGGCAATAAATTGGACTTCTATTGTTCAATGACCTGTGAACAGTACAGTGACTTCCGCGATATAACCATGATGTTTGAAATTAACATCATTCCATGATATATTAGAATCAATTAGTTCAGAGGGACTATCATAGGCATAGATGTACTATATCGATCGATAATTCGTTGATATCGTATTAGTTTTCCCTTTGACCACAAATATTTCCATATTATCTATTATTGGAACTAGGGAACTAAAAACATCAATTTTTTATTAATAAAAGGTACCATATATGTCATGATCTGATTGGACAATAGATTGGAGGTCTTATTGTTGGATTCACTATTCCCAATGTTATATATGTTGGCATATCCAAAGTATTTGATCGTATGTGGTCTTTTTGAAGCATATATTTTCTTATGCATTGCTCGAAGGTGGATTAATGCTAGCATTAGTTCGAATGTTTGTCTTAGAATTTTCTAGTGGCATTGTCTTGGATCATGTACAATGATTTTTTATTATTTGTAAGTCCAAGCTTTCTAGTGATCGATAATTCCAGAGTATTGAGATATATTTTCTTATTTGTGCTACTATTATTAGTCCATGTCAAATGTAATAAAACTTTTTTGATGTGATTGAAAAGGCCTGATGACTTAAATGTTTATATATCGCGAGGTCCTCCAACAGGCCTGAAAAATTAAATGTTTACATACCGCGAGGCCCTTATACATCCCAACAACCTTAAATGTTTATCTAAATACACTTCTCATAGTACATTTTTCCTCGGAATTTTCCATACAATGTTGCAGTGATTTTGGACAATATTGTTGTCCACCGCCAGTTGAATAGGCATTGTATGTTTCATCCTTCTTCTAGCCTTACAATGAAACTTCGTCATGGTTGAATTAGATACATTGTTTACTGGTTCAGTGAGTGCTTCTTCCTCGATGGTATGTCATTTTTTGCTTGTTTTTTTGTAATGAAGCTCATATTTACAACAACAAAAAAATTGTTTATATAGTTTCTTGGTAGGAAAAGAGGTCCTAGTTATGAAACTCTGTTGTCGGCTTGGTTATGAAACTCTGTAATAAAAATTTTCTTTAAAATTCTATTATAAAAAAAAAACTTGTTACAAACTCCTAGATTTCTACTTACCACAAGATCCCTTATTTATGTCATGAGTAGTCTTACAATACAAGTGCAACTCATTTTAATTAACACAAGGCTCCAAGTTTGCGCACATGCCCACTTGTTGGTGTTATCCTAGGAAAACTTTAACTAGTTCTTATCCATAATAGAGATAGGGTTGGTATTTACTCTTACACTAGGCAGCTAACATAACTACCAAGTCTTGGTTATTTTGTGGCTCTTAAAATCGGTGGTTGAAGTGTAATGAAAGTACTAGATACAAATGCCAATGGAATATTTACAACTAGGATCTAACTGATGTCTCGGACTAACATTGAGGGGAGAAAGGTTTTAACCATGAGTCATGATCGTGTCAAATCGTGAAATTCTTTAACTGGAATATATCGTTCACGGTCGTATTAGTTAAATATTTGTAACTTCATTAATGGTCATCCTGTGAATTCCTCTGTATTTACTGGGCTCCATACCCAAAGTGTCACATTCACTCTGCCATTGTCACATGGCTAAACATCCTCCGCACTCCCTTCATTTACTACAAGATCTCAAGGCACCGCTTAGGGTTGGAATAGGTTCAGCGTTTTGGCATTTCTGAATTTTTACTAAGAGGTTTTGCATACCATAATTTCAGAGGAGAAGTCTATAAGTGATGAAGGTCGCTCCATGGTGTAACTAACAATGTGGTCTGAAACCTTGGTAAGTTTTTCCTTAAAAATAAGGAGATGTAATTTTTGGAAATAATGTTAAGTGTTTTGTTGCTTTGTCAGTTACTATTGTGTCCTTTCCATCCCTGTTTTGTTCTTCCTTGCGGGAAATTTCTCCTTTGATTAGTCATTTTGGATCCCTCTATAGTAGTTACCAAAGTCTTTCAGAGTTAGGATTGCTTGATAGCATACATCGCCCTTTAAATAAGTAATAAGATCTTGTTTAAACAGAGGGAGGTTAAAGGTATTACGAAAGGTCTCCCTGTGAAAAGGCCTATGGCACGTACATACTTCATCTGATATTTGTTATTCCTATTTTTGTTCTTCCTTAAAGGACCTCATGGAGATATGGAGACTCTTTCTGTTTGGTAGGGTAGTATGATACATTTCTTTTATGTATATCCTCTGTGATGATGGAGTCATCAATCTGTAGGTTTATCAGACCCTTGGCTGGTTTTGTCTTAGCATTTCTATCTTTCGTCTTCGTGATACCTTGAATATTTTACCGGGAGTCCTACGACATATAATCATTTCGTGTGTGTAACAAAACCTTGTCAACTTGATGGGCGATGATCCATTTCCTTCATTTTAATACCATAGTGTGATGAATCTGCTCTTACTGTTGATTATATTTATAAATTTTGGTTAAAGACTGATTTAAACTTAACTCTTTAATCATGTCTATATTTTGTATGAAAATTTTGTGTTATTGCTTCGGCTTTCTCTTGTCGCAAGTTTGTACAGTTTACAAGTTAAGGGTTTCTCTATTTATTAATTATTTGTGAGAGGAACTGATAAAACATGTTATCGTCACTAATGATGGGCCTTGTTGTTGCAAGGATCCATCAGAGATTGTACTGCACCCTCCTCCCTTGGCCCAAACATCAAATTAGACAGCAGGTGAAGGGGAAAGGATTCGACCCCATGCATCATAAGATAAGTGTCTTTTTGGAAAGAAAATTGTTGGTTTAAATTTTATCGTCTTATTGCAACTACTTTTCTTTTGTTACCTATTCCTCGAATAATGAATAACGATTACAGGATTTGTTTTCTTGCAGGGTCTCTGTCTCTGCAAGTCTTGGATACCCGCCATTGCCTCCTGCACAAAAGGTATTTGGGTTCCGAACCTCTCAAATCTCAGGCTAACTCTACAGGTTCTAGCATCATCCAAGGAGATCATGATTCAACTAGCTCTGTTATAATTAGTTCTTTGTCGGTTGTAATGTTTGTTGGAGTAAACCTTTGGAGTATTTTTTCCATTAATGGAATAATGCCAGTTCTTGTATAAGTATTGAGTATGTATTTGAATTTGTATCTCTTCAAATATGTAATACACTTTTTTTGTTCTCTAATTATTAAAAAGTAATACTGGCTGAGATTACTTAGAATGATAATCTATGTCAAAGTGATTATGTCCTTCGATTTAGAACATTGTACTTGTTATTTGTGCAACTCGACTCTGTATTGTGCCATTGGATTACTCCGTTACAGAAAGAAAAAGGTTTCCCAGAGTTTAATAATGGAGTTACTGATATCTTTTGATCTACTGTATTCGATTTATGGTGAATGAAGTACATCGTTTGTTTCTTTAACTAGAGTATTCCAACTCCTATGCATTTGATTTATAGTTGTGGTTGCATGTCTATCGAAAGTTCATGATCCCTATCAATATATACATATTTTCTTATGTAGACATTAGGTTCTAGATTTCTCTATTATGTCTGCCTATAGTAATTAGACATATACTTGTCTATATGTGATATAGATATATCGTGGAAAAGTAATGGTCTATAAAGGCTTAAATACACACTAAGTGGTAGATAGTGTCTCGATTAAATTTATGACTCTGAGTTTGTGATCGCAGAAAAATAGTTACTCCATAGATACATATAGACTAGTTTTCAATATGTTCATGTCTAGATGTTTTATACCAGAAATTTTGATGTACAGGAAATACCTCTTATATAACAGAAATCCAATTACCGAAAATGGATACTTCCAAAATTTAATCACACCAATCCATTCGATTGTCCAAAAAGAAAATCAAATAATTTCTAAAACTTTCGAACATACTCTAATCCATTCATAAAGAGTTGCTCAGGAATTGATTTCAGGAATTGATTTATAAACTATTCTATTGGAAATTGGACTTCACACATTCATATAATCGAATAGTTTTCTCTCAGGTTATTGTGTCCATACAGACTTTAGTGATTGCGCTACATCTGTAACTAATTCACTTCACATAGATATAAATAATTCAATTTAGATATAGTAAATACATTACATCAGATATACAATGATTCAAACAAAGAAGGAAAAGATTACATATTTGAACTAGTTCGTGGAAAGAAAAAGAGAACAACCACGTTACTCTTAACCGTAGAACAAGGCAGCCAAATTACTTTCCCCGATTCACCCCCTAACCCGACCATGAATCCATGAGGGAAAACTTGGATTCTCCCCTTCAACAATGTGTTTCTCTCTCTGTAGGTCTTCTCCTTGCCTCACACTTAATGATTAGTGTTCATAACAACAAGTACATAGTAATTATTCCTTCCAACATACTAGACATTGTCCTACCTCCTCACATAGACAATTTATCAAAACAATATTTCTGCCTAGGTCTCTTTTCCTCCCTTGGGAATTTTTGCATCTTTCTAAATCCTTGATTTTTAGGGGATGCCAATGGCCAAATCCCTTATTTTCCACTTTTAACAATCACCCCAGCAGTAGTTCCAACATGTTCCCCACTCATGGAGTCATGGTCAGCTGAATTTAACATGGCTTTTCCATTTGTCCTCCTGCAATAATTAAAACAATATTTTTTTTACATACAAGTGTCATAGTCAAATAGATAGTTGGTTCAAATCAGGTCTCAGCCCAACAGTGATAATAATTAATTACAATTTATCAAATTTGAAATTCGAAATTATCATAAATGGCAAAAAAAATCCAAATTTGAATTTACCAAAAACGGAATAATTTTCTAACAATTTTTGGATTTCAAAATTAATTTATTTGGGGATGTCACATCCTCCCCCCCTTCAAATAAGACACTGTCCTCAGTGTTCGTTCCTTTCTTGGAATAGGATTGTATGAGATTTCTACAAATCTCCCTCCGACTCCCAAGTGGCCTCCTCAGGACTAAAGTCCTTCCATTGCACCTTTACCTGAGCGACGACTCTATTCCGAAGTGTTATTTCTCTCTAGTCTAGAATGCACAAGGGTTACGCCTGGAAATTTCCTTATGGTTCCACCTGCACCAAGTTCCAATCGATCATGTGAGTAGGGTCATGAACAAACTTTTTCAATAAAGAAACATGAAATACGTTATGAATTTTTAGATTAGCTCGAAGTGCAAGTTGGTATGCTACGAGTCCAATCCGAGCTAGTATCTCGAAGGGCCCACAAAACCTGGGTGCTAATTTGGCACAGTTCTCAAGTTTTAGTGAACTCTTTCGGGCTTTGAATTTTAAGTAAACATGATCTCCCACTTGAAACTCCAAGTGTCTTCTCTTCTGGTCTGCGTAAATTTTATGTCTGTCATGTGTCTCTTTTAGGTTTTGTTGTACCTTTCTTACCATATTATCCATTTCTTGGAGCATCTCTGGTCCAACCATGAGTCTGTTAACTGGGTTATCCCAGCTAATTGGAGTTGTACACTTCCTTCCATACAGTACCTCGAAGGGGCTTAACTTAGCCTAAGTTTGGTACCCATTGTTAAATGAAAACTCCACCAAGTGTAGGTAGTCTTTCCATTTGCTCGGTTTTGTTCTTACATACATGCAGAGCATATCATCTACGATTTGGTTTTTTCTTTCAGTCTATCCATCTGTTTGTGGATGATAACTAGTACTAAAATTCAAATTAGTATTTTGTCCTGCAAACAATTCTTTTCAAAAATCAAATGTGAATTTTATGTCTCTATCTGAAATCACCATTTTAGGAATACCATGCAGTCTAAAAATTTCTTTCATAAATATTTCACTGATATTTATAGCTTTAAAAGCATACTTTATAGGAATAAAATGTGCAAACTTATTGATTTTGTCGATTATGACCATAATAGAATCATTTTTTTTCTGAGTTTTTCGAAAACCTGTAATAAAGTCCAGCGATATGGTCTCCCATTTCCATTATGGAACTAGTAATGGATGTAATAGGCCAGCTGGATGTTGGTGTTCGGCCTTTAACTACTGACAATCTTGGCACCTAGCCAAGTATTCTATTGTTTCTCCCTTCATATTAGGCCAATAAAATAATTTCCTAAGTGTTGTTATCGTTTTTTGGTATCCTGGATGACCAGAATACGGTTTCTTATGAACTTCATAAAAAAATGTTATCTTTAATTCTGCTGAATTGGGTATATACAATCTATTTTTAAATCGTAGTAGCCCATTTTTATCGATACTCAGATCTGGTTTATCTGAGTTTGTTGTTGTGTTTTGTAATTCTGCCACTGTCTTGGTGTAATTTTCATTGTTAACACCTGATGTCCTTATTCTTTGTTCCAGATCACTTTTTGCCCTGCTGATGTTTATTTCAAATAACCCATGGACTCTTATGCTTAGTGCATCTACTACCTTATTTTCCTTACCCTTGATATGTCTTACCTCAAAGTTGAATTTTCTCAAGAAGGATAGCCACCTGCCTTGCCTTGCATTAATATCTGGCTGATTAAACAGATATTTCACCCCGCTATTATTTGTCAATAATATAAACTTTATGCCCATTATGTAGTGTCACCACATTTTTAAGGAATTTATTACTGCTGCCAATTGTAAGTCATGAATGACGTAGTTTCTCTCATGTTCGTTTAATTTCCGGGACTCATAATAAATCATCTGTCCTTCTTGAGTTAGCACACCACCTAGTCCTTCTTTACTGGCATCAACACAAATGGTAAAGTATTTATCTGGGTATTCTACCTTCAATATGGGTGCGGTTTTCAATAACTCCTTCAAATTGCTAAAACTATATTGACACTTCTGTGACCAGTTGAACTTGGTCCCTTTCTTTTGTAATGATGTGATAGGGTAAGATATTTTAAAAAACCCTTCTATAAATCTGCAGTAATATCCGGTGATTCCCATGAATGACCGAATATCCGCTACATCCTTAGGTATCAACCATTCCATGATGAATCTTATTTTCTCAGGGTCGACTGCAGTGCCTTCTGCCGAAATTACATGTCCTAGGTATTGTATCTTCTTTTGATAAAAATCACACTTATTGAATTTAGCATATAGTTTGTGCTTATTCAAATTTTGTAGAACTATTATTAATTGTTCTTTGTGTTCTTCTTATCTTTTAGAGTAAACCAGAATATCAGCGATAAATACCAATACGAACTTGTCTAAGTTTAGACTAAATATACTGTTCACTAGACACATAAACATGGTTGGTGCATTAGTGAGTCCGAAAGGTATGACTACGAATTTGTAGTGTCCATATCTTATTCAAAAAGTTGTTTTTCTTATGTCCTCATCTTTTATTCTAACTTGATGATAACTGGATCGTAAATCCAACTTTCAAAAGATATTGGTCCCACCTACTTGATTGAACAGATCATTTATCCTAGGTAAGGGGTATTTGTTCTTAATAGTCATTTTGTTCAATTGTCTATAATCGATACATAGTATTAGAGTACCTTTTTTCATTTTCACAAAGAGGACTGGTGTTCATGGTGCTCACCATGGTAATGAACCTCAAATTTACCATAAAAAATAAAATCTTCTCTGGAACAATAATCTTAATTAACTTGATAGATTCATTCTTAGGATAAGATGACAGCTTTGTGATTATTAAATTTTGATAAGTTTCTTATATTATGGTTACCCATGTTGACACTTTTATTCAACCAACCTATAGGTGTCCAGGTCATGCTAAGTTAACCGTCCATTACTCTAACATTTTCGTAAGTCCTAAATCTTCCAAAAACATTTATACGTAACATACACATACTATACTGAAACTTGGACTATGGAGGACTTGAGATTCGTGATTCTAGAATTCTTTCCATATGTGAATAACATTTGTCACATACCCACTACGGAAAAAATAAAGTTTTCTCTCTTTCTCAAGGGATAGAATCCTCGAATTCCTATGGGTCCTAGCGCAGGCTAGCTCTTCTCTTATCCACCTCCATGTGATCATTGGTTACAACCACAAGCTAAGACAAGAGGCAACCTTCGCATTTAGTGACTCATTCATGCAAGAGAGTCAAGACTTTCGACTCTTCAAGCCCCGAAAACTGAAATCTTACCTTCGATGACATCGATGGCTACAAACCTTCCCTGATTCGACGGTCCTAGCCATATCAAGATTTCAGTAACCAAGATTTTGAAAATGAAGCGACCCCAAATCTCTTGTCACTCCAATCCCCGAATTCCAATATGGGAGTCCGTGTATGATATCAATGATTCTCGTTGATCTAGATCTGAAGGTCACTATCCCTCCTGAGCTTAATGGTGTTTTGAAAGACACTTAGTCTTAAACGTGCATCGAGGTTTTGTATACAAGGATTCCGTGACTTGCAAAGATGAGGGGTCTTTCCCTTTGGTTTCTCAGTTGTCAAAACGCCGAAATTTAATCACACAAAACCATCTCATCTCCAGAGCGCATCAGGATTTTGTATATCGAGATTTCGTGACTTGTGAAGACGAGGTGTCTTGCCCTCTGGTTTCCTAGATGATGAAAAACCGAAATTTAATCACACTAAACCAATTTTGATCATGGTCTAATTGTCACTCTTGAGCTTTCATATGCACTGAAACTTCCAAGGGGTTTCTCGACCTTTGCACTCCATGCAGGATTCTTGCACACAATGGTGCGATCCTTCCTGAATTTGTCTAGGACTTAGGGAGTTATGGGTTTGGTTTGCCTCGTAGAGGACCTGTGTCGATCTATACTACCTCTCCTGATCATAACAACCTTCGTCTCCAAAATACTCTAAACAATTAGGAAGTTTGGCAAGCGTACATGAAACTCGGTCAGGGTCTACGAACTCACAGTTTGTGACTCTGGCTTATGCCTCCACAGAACACAGGAATTTACAAGTATAAGTAAGCTTCAGGGTTCTAGAATGATTTTGTTTCAAATGGGGGTTTCGCACCCATCATATTACATTCCAGAATTTTCCCTATGTTAAACGGTGTTATTTCCAATTTATTCCAGTACTTTAACATGTAGAAATTAGACCAAATCAAGTTACAATTTCTTATGAATACCTATTGAAATGCTTATACTCTATGAACTGTAGGTTTTCCTGTATAGAATTTTGCAATTATTTCGATTACAATTCATACATAATTACATCCCAAGTATCTGTGTACCCCGATATCATAAATGTTTAATATATATGAGAAAGGGACTTTGTTCACTTATTGTATTTCTACATAGTCGTAACCTACAGGGAAATAAACATATGAAACTTTGAATACTTAAAGGTGTATGACCTCTATCCCGAATGAATATCCTCCATCCTTTCTACCCGTCCATTCATTATAGTAACAAATAATTCTTATTAAGTTCCTACAGTTTTGTGAAAATAAAGGTCAATCGGTTTTCGGCGATCGAACACAATAAACAAAGGACCACATTGTTTGTCGAAACGTGAAATGTGGAAAGATTGTGGGCCCCGCACTTCGGGGTTTTGGGGTTCAGGATTTCATGATTTCAAATGCCCAAACACCAACACCCAACAAATCCTGAATTGCGAAAAGTAAAAGGAAAGTGGGACCAACACTTCAGGGTTTCAGGGTTCAGGATTTCGCGATTTCAAAGGCCAAACACCAACACAAAACAACTCCCGAATTGTGAAAATTGAAAGGAAAGTGGGACCAGCACTTCGGGGTTTCAGGGTTCGTGATTTCGCGATTTCAAAAGATGAAAAATCAATTTTGTTATTTGATCTCTTTTTAGAATCACCCTCTCTACCAATAAACTCGAAATAACTAAATGACTGGGTTCGGAATTGGTAAAACAAATGATTACTATGTTTGCTCAAAAAGTAGTTTATCAAGAAATAAAAATGAGTTTACAAACTCAATAACAAAATTCATAATCGCAGAGCTAACCTCCAAAACAAGGAATAAACATATCAATTCAGGAAATACTTCAACAGACCTGCTCAATCTGGATACTCATAGATAGATTTGTCTGATATTGCGGTTACAAAAATTAAAACCTTTGCCTATAGACGAATTCATACTTTCAAATTCACTTGCATAGGATAAGTCTGTCTCAAGTTTTTATTTTAGGAGGGGCAATCCCAAAATTTAGTCTTTGATTATAAAACTACATGCAATCAACTGACCCATAATAAATTATTCTTTCAAGACTTAACCAGGCCTAATTTCACAACTAGTCGATTGTCGGAATTTAATATTTACCCAGCAATAAAATGCAATGGGGATAATCACAATCGCTTTGATCTTTCATCCATAACATTACTCAATACATGATTAACAAACACATTGCATCACAATCGATTCGATATTTCAGTTCTGATTTAATGAAATACATTGCGTCAGATATAAAATCATTCAGATAGAAAATAGAAATCATTTAAGTTTTGAATTAACAAATACATTGCATCAAATATAAAATCATTCAGATGGAAAATGGAAATCATTTCAGTTCCGAATTAACAAATACATTGCATAATATATAAAATCATTCAGATGAAGAAGGAGTAGAGCAACATATTTGAACCAGATCATGAGAAGACAATCGGAACATCCACGTTCCTCCCAACCATATAATGGGGTAGCCAAATCACTTTCCCAGTTCACCCCCTAGCCTAACCATGAATCCATGAGGGTGAATTTGGAAAACGCCTCCTCAACAATTTCCACAATTCCAACGGTTATCGTCTTGCCTCACACTTACTCAGCAATGCCCATAATAGCAAGAAGAAGAATCAACTTTCTCTTTTTTTCCCCAGCATACTTGGCAGTGTTCTGCCTCCTCGCATATGTTATTTATCAATTTTGCCCCGGTCTTTTTCCCTCCCTTGGGAATTTTCATAGATTTCTAAATCCATGGTTTTCAGGGGCTACCAATGGCCAAATAACTGATTTTCCACTTGTAATAATCAACCCAGAGGTAGTTCCAACATGTTCCCCTCTCATGGAGTCATGGTCAGCTGATTTTAACATGGCTGTTCCATTTGTCCTCCTGCAATTAATACAAAATATTATGTTTTCATACAAGTTTTATAGTACAATAGTTAGTTGGGTCAAAACAGGTCCTTTCCCAACAATCATGATAATTAATTACAATTATTAAATTCGAAATTCAGAATTGCCATAAATGGCAAAAAATTTCCAAATTCGAATTTACTAAAAATGGAAATAAATTTCCAGCGATTTTAAATTTCAAAAATATTTTATTTTTGGGGATGTCTCATCCTTTCCCCCTTCAATAAAACACTGTCCTCAGTTTTCATTCATTTCTTGGAACAGGATTGGAGGATATTTACGCAAATCTCCCTCTAACTCCCAAGTGGCCTCATCAGGACTATAGTGCTTCCATTGCACCTTTACCTAAGCGATGGCTTTGTTCTGAAGTGATATTTCTCTCCATTATAGAATGAATAGTGGTTCCACCTGGAACTCGCCTTTAGGTTCCACCTACACTATGACATCCCCCAAAAATAAAATATTTTATTTTTGTATGATGGAAATTTATTTTCGTTTTTGGCAAATTTGAATCTGGAATTTTTTTTCCATTTATGGCAATTTTGAATTTCGAATTTAATAATTGTATTTAATTATTGTGACTATTGGGAAGAGATCTATTTGGAATCAACTAACTATTTGACTATGACACTTGCATCACAACAAAATATTTATACTAACTGCAAGAGGACAAATGGAACAGCCATGTTAAAATCAGTTGACCATGACTCCATGAGTGGGGAACATGTTGGAACTACCTTTGGATTGATTATGAGAAGTGGAAAATCATATATTTGGCCACTCGAAGCCCCTGAAAATCATGGATTAAGAGAGTTGCGAAAATCCCCAAAGGAGGGAAAAAAGACCTAGGCAAAAATTGATAAATAGCATATGCGAGGGGGCAGGATGTTGCCAAGTATGATGGGAAAGGATTGCGAATTATCTTTTTGTTATGAGCACTACTGAGTGAGTGTGAGGAAAGGGGATAACTACTGAAAAATATGGAATATTGCAGAGGAGTCTCCAAGTTCCCCCTCATGAATTCATGGTCAGGCTAGGGGGTGAATCGTGCAAGTAGTTTTGGCTGCCTTGTTCTATGGTTGGGAGGAACGTGGTTGTTCCCTTTGTCGTCCTGTGGATTTGATTCAGATATGTTGATCTACCCCTCTCTATTATGAATGGATATTTTTTATCCAATGCCACGTGTCTATTAAATCCAAACAGGAATAGTTTCCATTCTCTATTGGAGTGATTTGATACCTGATGCATTATATTTAATTAGATCGGAACTGTAATGATGTCCATTTTATGTTCGAATGTTTTTAATGATGTCATATTAAATCCAAACTGGAATAATTTCCATTCTTTGTCTGAATGATTTTTCGGATGCAATGTACTTGATTAAAACAAAACTGCAAATTCAGTGAACAGACATCGAATGCTTGTCATTGATGGCAACAGTGAATATGACAGGAAAACATAAGACAAGTTCATAGAGGTGAATGTTCGAAAGCAGTGAATGATCGAACGCAGTGAGAGCCATTAGATCTAGTGCAGGGTCACTAATAGTCATCAGATCTGCAAAAGCTGTAAGGGAGATAAGCCTCGGGAGAAATAAGAGAAGTCTCGATAGGCATCAGGATATCGGCCATCGGGAAATCGGAGTTCTCGAGGTCGTGTGCATTGGGACAACAGCAGTCACGAAATCCCGACGGGATCTGGACCATCCATTCGTATGGATGTGTGGCAGTGATTGAGCACCATCAGGAGAAGCTCGACAGGAGGCTTCATCGGAGAATCGGGGATCGGGACTTTGAAATGTCCAATTCACTTGACAACAAGAACCCTGAAATCGCGATTTGTGATTTGGTGATTTAATCGCAACAGTCAAATCAAAGTTTTGTTCTGGACCGTTGATCCAGCTTCATCTTGAAGTTTCACGACTCACGAATTGGAGAGGTGAGATGATTCATCTCTAGATTCACGAGATGCGAGATAGCGAGTTAATCGTGGACCGTTGGATCTAGGGACACATGGCACAACCAGGGAATGACAGGTGTCAGGAAGATTCAACACTTCAGACACATGTAAGTCATGAATCAGAGTGACACATGGTAGTATTTAACATGTGTCAAATCATGTGTGACGTCAGCAGAGTATCGGAGTTTCGCAGATCGTGAATTCGAGAGGCCAAGAACTCATTGCATCAAGAATGTCGATTTCGCGATATGCAAAATCACGAAATGATCTGAGCCGTAGGATCAAGTGTTGATCACGACCATTGATAATAGCCCGTATCAAAGTTTCAGGGATCACGAATTCATGAGACAAAGAACTCAATACAACAAGAATCCCGATTTCATGATGTGCGATACCACAATCTAATTGTGGTCGTTGAAACAAGTTCATATCTGGACCGTTGGTTCAACTCCGTGTCAGAGTTTCACGAATCACAATATGGAGAGACATAAGGTTGTGGTTACATCCCTTGGTCACAGAAAGAGAAGGAGTTAGTCTGGATAAGCTCCACATTGGAGTTTCGGGAATCGAGATTTATAGGTGACTAAAACTATGAACGCCAAGAGTGTCGAAATTGTGATATATGAAATCTTGATTGGATCTGAACCGTTGGATCAAGTATTGATTGCAGGGCTACTGTTGCATGCAACAGTAAAACTACCAGAAACCACTGATGGTTTCATCCAGAGGACTAGAAGACACGTGGGAAAATGGCCAGAGAAGCTGAAGAGTTACGATGAAGATCACACAGAGCACTCGAGAGGTGGAGAAGATTGGCATAGTTGGAGCATGTAGAGGAATGAAGAACATTGCATGCACAAAGTAGACAAAAGATATAAATACAGAGTACAGAGAAGAGAAGTTGTTGTTGCTGTTGGAAGTTGTGGTGAGTGTTGTTGGTATAGGTGATTCAGGTGTGAAGAAGGAGGAGAGTGTAGCAGCTGAATAGCACAAAAGAGGAACTGTGCAGAGAATGGAGATGGAAGACAGAGCATAAAAAGCAGAAGACCAGACAACGCAAGTGATGTGAGTAGAAAGGCAATGAGGCAGATAGAGCAACTAAATGCAGCAGAACAATGATAAGTTGGGTAAGTCACTGTTGAACATTATATCACTGTAATAAGTTTCAGAAACAAAGATTTATATTTCAGGGTGGTAGGGAGGTTCTAGGGAGGAATGTTGTCCTCAGAGGTTCAAGTGGGTGCTTGAACACAGGGAGTTGGTGCTTCCTTCTAGTTGGTGCTAGGAAAAACCAGGGAGTTGGTTCTTCCTTCTAGTGGGTGCTAGAGAAAACAGAGAGTTGGTGCTCTCAGCAAGTTGCAGTTTGCTAAACAGAGGTTGTAGCCTCATTATGAGTTGGTTCTCATATGTATGATACTGTAAAGAATGTAACCATTACTTATCATATAAAATAAAAGAGGTTTTTACCCTGCATGGGTTTCCTCGGGAAATATCTGTCGCTGTGTTTCTCATATATGTGAATGATGTTGAAAGTGCCATTGTTTATCTCCCTGCATTATTGTGATTATCATTCAGTATCTCTATAAAGAGTTTAAAAGAACCATAATTGTTTAAGCACGGAAACAACTGATTCACCCCCCCCTCTCAGTTTTCCAACAATTGGTTTCAGAGTCGGCCCCTATTATCTA
>JASDQU010589018.1:0-25057 GCA_032191745.1 Picea mariana | reverse complement strand
TGAAATGTCTATGATAGGAGAACTGTCATTTTTCCTTGGTCTGCAAATTACTCAGAGGTCCGATGGGATCTTCATTTCTCAAGAAAAATATTTAAGAGAAATGCTTAAAAGGCTTCAAATGGAAGATTCTAAACCAGTGGGTACACCTATGGTAACTGGATGTAAATTAATCAAGGATGATGATTCACTTGATGTTGATCAAAGCTCATATCGATCAATGATAGGAAGCCTACTGTACATCACAGCATCTCGCCTAGACATAATGCATGATGTAGGAATGGTAGGAAGATATCAGGTTTCTCCTAAACAGAGTCATTTGCAAGCTGTCAAAAGGATATTTAGGTACTTAAAAGAAACAATGACTTATGGTCTGTGGTATCCCAAAAATCAAAGTCTTAAGTTGACTTCTTATTCAGATGTTGATTGGGCAAATTGTGTTGATGAGAGAAAGAGCACCAGTGGAGGAGAATTCTTTTTGGGTAACTCCTTAGTAGCCTATCTTAGTAAAAAGCAAGGTTCCATCTCTCTATCAACCACAAAGGCAGAGTACATTGCTGCTGCTACCTGTTGCACACAGATATTATGGATGACTCAAACACTTGCAGACTTAGAGGTAAAATATACTGCACCGATCCCAATTCATTGTGATAACACAAGTGCCATTAGTGTGTCTAAAAATCTTTTCCTCCACTCCAATAAAAAACATATTCCCATAAAATATCATTTTCTGAGAGAGAAGGTCACCAATCAGATTGTTCAGGTCCATTACATTCCCACTACAGAACAAATTACAGACATCTTTACTAATCCCCTCACCAAGAAAACATTTGAATATCTCAGACATAAGCTGGGTGTCATTTCGTTTCATATCTAAAAGAGTCCATCTTGTTAGGGGGAGATTTGTATTGTTTGATTATCTGATGCCTCCTAAATTTACTACAATAGCTCAGGGGGAGTATGTCTCTTCTTTGACATTGATGTCAAAGGGGGAGAAAGGAGTTGAGTTCAAAATGTTTTGGGAACAGAGTTGAGTCTGAATGGCTAAATGCAGAGGAGAGTTGGGTCTAGAGTTGGGTCTGAATGCAAGTATTGCCATCAATGCCAAAGGGGGAGATTGTTGGCAAATTCAGTGAACAGACAACGAATGCTTGTCATTGATGGCAACAGTGAAGATGACAGGAAAACAGAAGACAAGTTCAGAGAGGTGAATGATCGAAAGTAGTGAATGAACAAACACAGTGAGAGCCATTATATCTAGTGCAGGGTCACCGACAGCTGTCAGATCTACGAGAGATGCGAGGGAGATAAGCCTCGGGAGCAATAAGAGAAGTCCCGACAGGCATTGGGATATCGACCATCAGGAAATCGGAGTTCTTTAGGTCTTGTGAATTAGAATAGCAACAATCACAAAATCCCAACGAGATCTAGACTGTCCATTCGTGTGGATGCGTGGCATCGATCGAGTGCCATTGGGAAAAGCTCGACAGGAGGCTTCATCGAAGAATCGCGGATCGGGAATTTGAAATGTCCAATTCACTTGACAACAAGAACCCCGAAATCGCGATATGCGATTTCGATATTTAATCGCAGCCGTCAAATCAAACTTTTGTTCTGGACCGTTGATCCAGCTCCATCTCAGAGTTTCACGACTCGTGACTTGGAGAGGCAAGATGATTCATCTCCAAATTCACGAGATGCGAGATAGCGAGTTAATCGTGGACCGTTGGATCTAGGGACACGTAGCACAACCAGGGAATGACAGGTTTTAGGCAGATTCAACACTTCAGACACATATAAGTCACAAATCAGAGTGACATGTGGAAGTATTTAACACGTGTCAAACCACGTGTGATGTCAGCAGAGTATCGGAGTTTCGCGGATCGTGAATTCAAGAGGCCAAGAACTCATTGCATCAAGAATGTTGATTCCGCGATATGCGAAATCGCGAAATGATCTGAGCCATAGAATCAAGTGTTGATTAGGACCGTTGATCACATCTCGTATCATAGTTTTGTGGATCATGAATTCATGAGACAAAGAAATCAATACAACAAGAATCCCGATTTCGCGATGTGCGATACCATGATCCAATCGTGGCCATTGAAACAAGTTCATATCTGGACTGTTGGTTCAACTCTGTGTCGGAGTTTCCCGAATCACAATATGGAGAGACATAAGGCTGTGGTCACAGCCCTTGGTCACGGGAAGAGAAGGAGTCAGTCTGGATAAGCTCCACATCGGAGTTTCAGGGATTGGGATTTATAAGTGACTAAAACTATGAACACCAAGAGTGTTGAAATCGCGATATATGAAATCTCGATTGGATCTGAACCATTAGATCAAGTATTGATTGTAGGGCTACTGTTGCATGCAACAGTAAAACTACCAGAAACCACTGATGGTTTTAGCCAGAGGACTAGAAGACACTTGGGAAAATGGCCAGAGAAGCTAAAGAGTTACGATGAAGATCACGCAGAGCACTCGAGAGGTGGAGAATATTGGCGCAGTTGGAGCATGCAGAGGAATGAAGAAAATTGCATGCACAAAGTACACAGAAGATATAAATACAGAGTACAAAGAAGAGAAGTTGTTGTTGCTGTTGGAAGTTGTGGTGAGTGTTGTTGGTAAAGGTGATTCAGGTGTTAAGAAGGAGGAGAGTGCAGCAGCTGAATAGCACAGAAGAGGAACTGTGCAGAGAATGGAGATGGCAGACAGAGCATATAAAGAAGAATACCAGACAGTGCAAGTGATGTGAGCAGAAAGGCAATGAGGCAGACAAAGGCACTAAATGCAGCAGAATAATGATAAGTCGGGTAGGCCACTGTTGAACATTATATCACTGCAATAAGTTTTAGAAACAAAGATTTATATTTCAGGGTGGTAGGGAGGTGCTAGTGAGGACTGTTGTCCTCAGAGGTTCAATTGGGTGCTTGAACACAGGGAGTTGGTGCTTCCTTCTACTTGGTGCTAGGAAAAACCAGGGAGTTGGTGCTTCCTTCTAGTTGGTGCTAGGAAAAACCAGGGAGTTGGTGCTTCCTTCTAGTGGGTGCTAGAGAAAACAGAGAGTTGGTGCTCTCATCAAGTTGCATCTTGCTAAACAGAGGTTGTAGCCTCATTATGAGTTGGAGCTCATATGTATGATACTGTAAATAATGTAACCATTACTTATCATATAAAATAAAAGAGGTTTTTACCCTGCATGGGTTTCCTCGTGAAATATCTGTCTCTGTGTTTCTCATATATGTGAATCATGCTGAAAGTGCCATTGTTTATTTCCCTACATTATTGTGATTATCATTCAGTATCTCTATAAAGAGTTTAAAAGAACCATAATTGTTTAAGCACGGAAAAAACTGATTCACCCCCCCCTCTCAGTTGTCCAACAGTTGTTTGGTTTTTGAAACCCCGAACCTCGAAATCCCAAAATTTTATTTCCTTTCGTTTCCACAATTCAGGAAATGTTGTATGTTGGATGTTTGGCTATGAAAACTGTGAAACCCCGAACTCTGAAATCCTGAAATGTTGGTCACCTTTCACGATTTCGGGAGTTGTTGTGTGTTGATGTTGGGTTGCTGTACTCATGAAACCCTGAAACCCCCGAAGTGTTGGGCCCATAGTCTCTTTGTATTTCAGATCTTTGTCAAATAGTGTGGTCCATTGTATTGTTCGACATTAGTAATCGTCGAAACCTGATTAACCTCTTTTTTCCACAAAAACTGTAGTTACATGGTAAGAATGTTTGTTATAGGAACAACTCTAGTAGTGTAATGAATGGACTAGTAAAAGAACGTTGGAGAGTCTTCATTCTGGATAGAGGTATGTAAGTAATAGACCGTATTACAATTCTTTTGTATTGCAAACATATGGTATGTAAGGATTTGGCCATAAAATCCCAAATTTAGTTGTATTGTTAATACCATGGTAGTGTTATAGATAGAAACAGATAGAAAAGTAATTATAAATTACCGGATCTTAGATAAACATCCAAGTGATGAGTAAACACTTTTTATATCGTCGATTAGGAAACTTTAAGTTGAATGGTAAGGACAGCCGACGACAGTAAGGATTATAACAAACTTTTAGAATCAAGCCTTATAACATAAAGCTTACTTGCTTGAAATCTCAAAACTTTTCATGGATAAATGTACACACAAAAAAAATAAAATTGTGAAAGTTTTTAAGGTACATTACGTATGGTATCAAAGAAAAAGTTACAACACTGGGCCTGAACAGGACCACATTAATTGCTTAGTATATATTCTAAGTTATGAAAAAACTAATAAATCTTGTGGATTACAAACATAAAGATTTTATGTTTTTTGTTGAATAATGGCATCTCAAGAAGGTGCAGAAATCAGGGTGGAAGAGAATCCGCAGCAAGGACCTCCTGAAGAGCCAAGACAGAACAATGATTGAACTTCACCCACGGAGGTGTTGGGAACAATGAGGAACCTTGTTGTTGAACTACAGGTTTTCAAGGCCGATAATGAAAAATTGAAGAAGGCACAACAGGAACAACAAGAGATAAATGAAGTCCTGTTGCATAGTATAGTAACCAACAAAATCCCAAAAGATGATAACCATGATGAAGAGGTCAGTAAAAGGGCCTCCAGGAATTCTGATGTGAAGACAGAAAAAGGAGACAGTTCATTTGAAGGGACACCTTCAGCTGAAGACAAAACCATACCGGACAAAAAAAGAAACAAACCGACCACCTTGAAGGAGAATTTAAAAATATTAAACCAACTACTTTTGATGGAGAATCTAGGACAGGAGAAGAAGCCGAGGCATGGTTGTTGGACATCAAAAAATACTTCCAAATATACAACTATTCCAGTAACATGAAGGTCAGAATGGCCATCTACAATTTGAAAGGGAAGTCCAGCATCTGGTGGCAGGACCTGAAACTGGCCAAGGGCCTAAAGGAGAAACAGTTGGAATGGTCTGTCTTCAAGAAGTATTTCAAGAAACAATGCCTTTCTGAAAGCTATTATGAAAGGAAGATGAAATAATTTTGTGAGTTACGACTCTGACAAATGATGATGGAGGACCTTATAAATAAATTTCTGGAACTACTAAGGTACGTACATTACATCTGGGAGGATAAGGTAAAAATCCAGTGATTCTTAAGCTATTTACCATAGTCCTACAGAGACAGAATTGAGTTTGAAAACCCCAAATCCTTGAGTGAGACATTTAGGAAGGCACGAATGTGCTATGACCAGTATAAACAGCAGGTAGAGTTTCCCAAGACCTGGAAAGATAATAAGCAAGATAGAATGCACTAGCAGAAGAAGGGATACCAGCCAACTCCTTATCAGAATGCAGTAAAAAGTTTCCCAAGGAAGTATTTTCACTCCAATCATCCGAATACGCAAGGTAGCGGTAAACCGATAAACCTGGGAATGAAGAAGTTTGGGGACAAATCCCATGAACCAATAAAGTGTTGGGAGTGTGGAGAGCCTCATCTAAGGAGGAACTGTCCACGTTAAATTGCAACAAACAAAAATTTTGTTCACAACTTGCAGGAAGCCTCAACAGTGGGAGACATGGGAAGAAGTCTGCATCGGATAAATGCAGCCATAGATGGTCAACAAGCTAACCACCAGTCCTCGGTGGTAGAAATCGAAGGTAAAATCCATGAGACTCAAATTTCTATTTTAATTGACCCTGGAGCTATGTTAAGCTATATTACTCCCAATATAGTAGAGCTGAATAAACTTAAGAAACAAAAGCATGAAAAATATTGCCTTGTACAACTAGCAACAGGTCCTAAAAGAAAAGTAGTTAACTTTATTTATGATCTTGATTTCATCTTAGATGGTCAAAAGATAAGGACCAATTTGAACATCCTACCACTAGGATCTTATGATATGATTATTGGGATGGATTGGTCGGAACAACACAAAGCAGTACTAGACTGGTATACAAAGATACTTAGCTACAAAGATAATTTTGACATTGTTAGAACAACCCAAGGCATAACAAAACCTATGTCAGTCATACAAGTATCAGTGATGCAATTCATAAAATTTATTAGAAAGGGATGTCAATTTTACGCCATCCAAGTACTGAATCTGTTATAAAAAGAAGATAAGACTAAGTTAGAAGACTTTGTTGTCCTACGTGAATTCAGAGACATGTTTGTTTATGAGATACCAGAATTGCCTCCTAGGAGAGAAATAGATTTCTCCATAGACGTACTATCTGGATAAACCCCTATCTCAAAAGAACCCTACCGAATGAGTCTACCAGAACTGACTGAATTAAAAATACACTTATAGAAATTGTTGGACAAAAAGTATATCAAACCAAGTGTCTCGCCATGGGGAGCACCAGTCCTCTTTGTGAAAAAAAAAAATTGGTACTCTAAGACTATGTATCGACTATAGACAACGGAACAAAGTGACCATTAAGAACAAATACCCCTTAACTAGGATAAATGATCTGTTCGATCAAGTTGGTGGGGCCAAGATCTTCCCAAAATTAGATTTACGATCCGGTTATCATCAAGTTAGGATAAAGGACCAGGACATAAACAAAACAGCTTTCCGTACAAGATATGGACACTACGAGTTTGTAGTCATACCTTTCAGACTCACTAATGCACCAACCACATTTATGTGTTTGATGAACAACATTTTCAGCCAGTACTTAGACAAGTTCGTAGTAGTATTTATTGAGGATATTCTAGTCTATTCTAAAACGGAGGAGGAACATTTTCTGCAAACACTAAGGAAACACAAGCTATACGCAAAATTCGATAAATGTGATTTTTATCAAAAAGAAATACAATACTTAGGACATGTCATTTCCTTGGAAGGTATTGCCATAGATCCAGAAAATATTAAAGCCATTATGGAATGGCTGATACCTAAGGATGTGGTAGATATCCGGTCATTCATGGGAATCACAAGATATTATCACAGATTTATAGAAGGGTTCTCAAAGATAGCCTACCCTATCACGTCATTATAGAAGAAAGGGACCAAGTTTAACTGGTCGTAAAATTGTCAAGACATTTTTAATAAGTTAAAAGAATTATTGACATCAATGCCCATTTTGAAGGTAGCAGGCACAAATAAATACTTCACAGTATGTTTTGATGCAAGTAAAGAGGGACTAGGTGGTGTTCTAACTCAGGAAGGGCACGTGATTTGTTATGAGTCCCGAAAATTAAAAGAAAACGAGCGAAACTATGTCACTCATGACTTAGAATTGGCAGCAGTAATACATGCCTTAAAAATGTGGCTACACTATATAATGGGCAGAATATTCTTACTATTGATGGATAATAGCAGGGTGAAATATCTATTTAACCAACCAGACCTTAATGCAAGACAAGCAAGGTGGCTAGCTTTCCTAAGCGAATTCAATTTCAAGGTCAGACATATCAAGGGTAAGGAAAATAAAGTAGTAGATGCTCTAAGAAGAAGAGTCCATGGGTTATTTGAGATAAATATCAGCAGAGCAGAAAGTGACTTGGAACAAAGAATAAAAACGGCAGGTAATAACGACGGAAATTACACTAAGATGATGGCAGAATTTCAAAATAGTATCACAAACTCCCAGATATAACTATTGACAAGAAGGGACTATTAATATTTAAAAATAGACTTTACATACCAGATTCAATGGAGCTAAAATTAACCATTTTAGACAAAGTGCATAAGAAACCGTATTCTGGCCATCTAGGTTACCAAAAAACAATAACAGCACTCAGAAAACTATTTTACTGGCCTAACATGAAGGGCGAAACAACAGAGTACTTGGCTAGGTGCCAAGATTGTCAGTAAGTTAAGGCCGAACACTAGCATCCACCTGACCTATTATAGCCATTACCAGTACCATAATGGAAATGGGAGACCATATCACTGGAATTTATAACAGGTTTGCATAAAACTCAGAAACAAAATGATTCTATCATGGTTGTAATCGATAAAATCAGTAAGTCTGCACACTTTATTCTTGTAAAGTCTACTTTTAAAGCTATTAATATTTCTGAAATATTCATGAAATAAATTTTTAGACTGCATGGTGTTCCTAAAATGGTGATTTCAGATAGAGACGTAAAATTCACATCTGCTTTTTCGAAGGAACTGTTTGCAGGGATAAATACTAATTTAAATTTCAGTATGAGTTATCATCCACAAATGGATGGACAGACCGAAAGAACAAATCAAATCATAAAGGATATGCTCCACATGTATGTAAGAACAAAGCCGAACAAGTGGGAAGACTACCTACACTTGGTAGAATTGGCATATAACAATGGGTACCAAACTTCGACTAAGTTGAGCGCTTTCAAAAAATTGTACGACAGAAAGTGTACAACTCCAATTAGCTGGGATAACCTGGCTCACAGACTCATGGTTGGACCAGAGATGCTCCAAGAAATGGAGAACATGGTAAGGAAGGTACAACAAAACTTGAAAGAAGCACAAGACAGACAGAAGAGCTATGTAGATCAGAAGAGAAGACACTTGGAAATTCAAGTGGGAGACCATGTTTATCTGAAGGTCAAAGCCCGAAAAATTTCATTGAAGATAGGGAACTGTGACAAGCTGGCACCCAGGTTTTGTGGGCCCTTCGAGATACTAGTTTGAATTGGACCCGTAGCATATCAACTTGCACTTCCAGCTAATCTAAGAATTCATAATGTATTTCATGTATCTTTGTTGAAAAAGTATGTTCATGACCCTACTCATATGATTGATTGGAACTTGGTGCAGGTGGAACCCGAAGGCAAGTTCCAGGTGGAACCCCTGCACATTCTGGACCAGAGATAAATAGCACTTTAGAACAAAGCCATTGCTCAAGTAAAGGTGAAATGAAAGCACTTTAGTCCTGAGGAGACCACTTGGGAATTGGAGGGAGATTTTCGGAAATCTCATCCAATACATTTTCAGGAAAGGAACGAACACTGAGGATAATTTTTACTGAAGGGGGAAAGGATGTGACATCCCCCAAAAATAATATATTTTATTTTTGTATGATGAAAATTTATTTCCGTTTTTGGAAAATTTAAATCTGGAAATTGTTTTGCCATTTATGGCAATTTTAAATTTCGAATTTAATAATTGTATTTAATTATTATGACTGTTGGGCAGAGATCTATTTGAAATCAACTAATTATTTGACTATGACACTTGTATCACAACATAATATTTATATTAAATGCATGAGGACAAATGGAACAACCATGTTAAAATCTGTTGACCATGACTCCATGAGTGGGGAACATCTTGGAACTACCTCTGGACTGATTATGAGAAGTGGAAAATTAGAGATTTGGCCACTGGCAGCCCTTGAAAGTCATGTATTAAGAGAGCTACAAAAATCCCCAAAGGAGGGAAAAAAGACCTAGGCAAAAATTGATGAATAGCATATGCGAGGAGGCAGGAAGCTGCCAAGTATGCTCGGAAAGGATTGTGAATTATATTGTTGTTATGAGCACTGCTGAGCAAATGTGTGGTAAGGGGATAGCTACTGAAAAATCTAGAATATTGCTGAGGAGTCTCCAAGTTTTCCCTCATGGATTCATGGTCAAGCTAGGGGGTGAATCGAGCAAGTAGTTTTGGTTTCCATGTTCTATGGTTGGGAGGAATGTGGTTGTTCCCTTTATCATCCTGTGGATTTGATTCAGATATGTTGATCTACCCCTCTCTATTCTGAATGGCTATGTTTTATCTGATGTCATGTGTCTATTAAATCTGAACTGGAATAGTTTCCATTCTCTATTTGAGTGATTTGATATTTGATGCATTATATTTAATTAGATCGGAACTGTAAAGATGTCCATTTTCTGTTCGAATGTTTTTAACGATGTCATATTAAATCCGAACTAGAATAATTTCTATTCTTTGTTTGAATGATTTTTCTGATGCACTGTACTTGATTAAAATGGAACTGTAACGATTCCCATTTTCTGTTCGTTATGAGGAATATATGTGAAGGAAATCCGTATTTATATAGTTGTAATACGTCTGCTAGAATATCCATACCTATCTGCTGAATTACATTTATTTGTTGTGGAAGATGAATACCTTTCATAGTTATAATCTACCGGTCRTCACGAAGTTCGTAATAAAACATCCAGACTCTAGAAAATTGTTCCTCTTGTGAGTAAAATGCTAGATGGATGCACCTGTAATTTATATTTCTATAAGTAAGGAAAGGAKGTTATTAACATCAATAGGGTAGGTCCTTTCTGTGGTTAAAACCCCAAGAAACCAAATTCAGATGCCTCGGAACATCAATTATAATTACCAAACTCTGAGGGAATGATATTCTTATTCCTATATTTACCTAGATGTATAGATCTAGTASTGTTGATGTTTAATGCATTGATTAGAAGAGACTCTAAGTGAACATAATAGGAGTTACCTTTTTCAGAAACTATTACCCTATGGTACTCCTTTTATAGATTATATGCGTATAAAACTCAGAAGTTAGATTTTTTGGAATTCTGATAGGTAAACGGATATTGAATCCTTCTACACATACTATTTCACAGAATGAAAGTAAAAATACCAGTACAAGGAAAAAATCTTAGAATTATGAAAATAATGTGAATTTAGGCATTTGGGACTTATTGGTTACATTTATGTGAAGTTCGCTTGCTTTTCCAAACTCTAAAACCCCGAATCCTGAAATCCTGAAGTGTTGGTCCCACACCCTTACACCTTTCGGAATTCGGGAGTGGTTGTGTGTTGTTGTTTAGCATTTGAAACCCCGAATCCCAAAATCCCGAAGTGTTGGTCCTCCACCCTTTCACCTTTCGGAATTCAGGAGTGGTTGTGTGTTGTTGTTTAGCATTTGAAACCATGAAACCCTGAATCCTGAAATCTCTAAGTGTTAGTCCCACATCCTTCCACCTTTTCAAAATTCAGGAGTGGTTGTGTGTTGTTGTTTGGTTTTTGAAACCTCCAAATCCCAAAATGTTAGTTTCTTTATTTTTCGCAATTCAAGAAATGTTGTATGTTGGATGTTTGTCTATGAAAACCGTGAAAGCCCTAACTCAGAAATCCCAAAATGTTGGTCACCTTTCGCGATTTTAGGAGTTGTTGTGTGTTGATGTTGGGATGTTGTACTCACAAAACCCTGAAACTCCCAAAGTGTTGGGCCCATAGTCTTTCTGTATTTCAGATCTTCGACAAATAGCGTGGTCCATTGTGTTGTTCGGCATTAGTAATCACCGAAACCTGATTAACCTCCGTTTTCCACAAAAACTTTAGTAACATGGTAGGAATGTTTGTTATAAGAACAACTCTAGTAGTGTAATGAATGGACTAGTAAAAGAATGTTGGAGAGTCTTCATTCCAGATAGAGGTATGGAAGTAACAGACCGTATTACAATTTGTTTGTATCGCAAACATATGGTATGTAAGGATTTGGCCATAAAATCCCAAAGTTACTTGTATTGTTAAGACCGTGGTAGTGTTATAGATACAAACAGATAGAAAAGTAATTATAAATTACAGGATATTAGATAAACATTGAAGTGATGAGTAAATAATTTGTATATCGTCGATTAGGAAACTTTAAGTTGAATAGTAAGGACAACCAATGAAAGTAAGGATTCTAACAAACTTTCACACTCAAGCCTTATAACAGAAAGCTTACTTGCTTGAAATCTCGAAACTTTTCATGGATAAATGTACAAAAAAAAAGAAAAATTGTGACAAATTTTGAGGTACATTACATGGACCAAGTTCTAGTCAATCATATGAGTAGGGTCATGAATGTACTTTTTCAACAAAGAAACATGAAATACATTATGAATTCTTATATTAGATGGAAGTGCAAGTTGGTATGCTACGGGTCCAATTCGAGCTAGCATCTCGAAGGGCCCACAAAACTTGGGTGCCAGCTTGTCACAATTGTCTAACTTCAACAAGCTCTTTCGGGCTTTGACCTTCAAATAGACATGGTCTCCTACTTGAAATTACAAGTGTCTTCTTTTCTGATCTGCATAGCTCTTTTGTTTGTCTTGTTCTTCTTTCAAGTTCTGTTGTACCTTTCTTACCATGTTCTCCATTTCTTGGAGCATATTTGGTCCAATCATGAGTCTCTCAGTCGGGTTATCCCATCTAATTGGAATCGTACACTTTCTGCCATACAATATTTCGAAACGGCTCAACTTAGCCGAAGTTTGGTACCCATTTTTATATGCGAATTCTACCAAGTGTAGGTAGTATTCCCACTTGTTTGGTTTTGTTCTTACGTACATGTGAAGCATATCGTATATTATTTGGTTTCTCCTTTCAGTTTGTCCATCTATTTGTGAATGATAGATGGTACTGAAATTCAAGTTAGTGTTTAGCCCTGCAAACAATTCCTTCTAAAAAGTAGATGTAAATTTTACATCTCTATCTGAAATCACCATTTTAGGGATACCATGCAGTCTAAAAAATTCTTTCATGAATATTTTAGAAATGTCTATAGCTTTAAAAGTAGACTTTACAGGAATGAAGTGTGCAAACTTGCTGAGTTTATCGATTACCACCATGATAGAATCATTATGTTTCTGAGTTTTAGGCAAACCTGTTATAAATTCCAGTGATATAGTCTCCCATTTCCATTCTGGTACTGGTAATGGCTGTAATAGACCGGTTGGATGTTGGTGCTTGGCCTTAAACTACTGACAATCTTGGCACCTAACCAAGTATTATGTTGTTTCACCCTTCATACTAGGACAGAAAAAATAATTTTCTAAGTGTTGTTATTATTTTCTGGTAACCTTGATGGCCAGAATATGGTTTCTTATGCACTTCCTCCAAAATTGTTGATTTTAATTCTGCTGAATCTGGTATGTAAAGTCTGTTTTTAAGTCATAATACTCCTTTCTTGTCGATGCTTAGATCTGGTTTGTCAGAGTCGGTGGTCCTGTTTTGTAATTCTGTCACTATCTTAGTGTAATTTACGTCCTTAATACATGCCATCCTTACTCTTTGTTCCAAATCACTTTCTGCCCTACATATGTTTATCTCAAATAACCCATGGACTCTTCTACTTAAAGCGTCTGCTACTTTATTTTCCATACCCTTGATATGTCTAACCTTGAAGTCAAATTCGCTCAAGAAGGCTAGCCACCTTGCTTGTCTTGCATTAAGATCTGGTTGGTTAAACAGATATTTCACCCCTTTATTATTCGTCAATAGTAGGAATTTTCTACCCATTATATAGTGTCGCCACATTTTTAAGGCATGTATTACTGCTGCCAATTCTAAGTCATGAGTGACATAATTTTTCTCCCGTTCTTTTAATTTTTGGGACTCGTAATAAATCACATGCCCTTCCTGAGTTAGGACACCACCTAGTCCTTCTTTACTTGCATCAACACAAAATGTGAATTCTTTATCTAGGTCTGCTACCTTCAAAATGGATTCCAATCTCAATAATTCTTTCAGCTTGTTAAAGTTGTCTTGACACTTTTGCGACCAGTTAAACTTGGTTCCTTTATTTTTTAGTGATGTGATAGTGTAGGCTATCTTGGAAAACCCTTCTGTAAATCTGCAATAATATCCGGTGATTCCCATGAATGACCGGATATCTGCCACATCCCTAGGTACTGGCCATTCCATAATGGCTTTTATCTTTGTCGGGTATATCGCAATACCTTTTGAGGAAATGACAYGTCCTAAATATTGTATTTCTTTTTGATAAAAGTCACATTTGTCGAATTTTGCATATAGTTTGTGTTTCCTTAAAGTTTGCAAGACTATTCTTAAGAGTTCATCATGTTCCTCCTCCATTTTAGAATATACCAGAATATCATCGATAAATACTACTACAAACTTRTCTAAGTACTAGCTGAAAAAGTTGTTCATCAAGCACATAAATGTGGCTAGTGCGTTAGTGAGTTCGAAACGTATGACTAGAAACTCGTAGTGTCCATATATTGTTCGAAAAGTTGTTTTGTTTATGTCGTCATCTTTTATCCTAACTTGATGATAACCGGATCGTAAATACAATTTTGAAAAGATCTTGGCCCCACCAACTTGATCGAACAGATCATTTATCCTTTGTAAGGGGTATTTGTTCATAATGGTCATTTTTTCAGTTGTCTATAATCGATACATAGTATTACAGTACCACTTTCTTTTTCACAAAGAGGACTGGTGCTCCCCATGGCGAGACACTCGGTCTGATATACTCTTTGTTCAACAATTCATGTAATTGTATTTTTAATTATGTCAGTTCTGGTAGACTCATTCGGTAGGGTGATTTTGATATAGGGGTTTATCCGAGTAGTAAGTCTATGGAGATATCTATTTCTCTTCTAGGATTTAATTCTGGTATCTCATCCACAAACATGTCTCTAAATTCACATAAGACAAGAAAGTCTTCTAACTTCGGCTTAACTTCTTTTTCTAACAGATTCGTCACTTGGATGGCATAAACTTGGCATCCCTTTCTAATACATTTCTTGAGTTGCATCGCTGAAAATTTTCTGACTGATAGAGGTTTTGGTATGCCTTGGGTTGTTCTAATAGTGCCAAAGTCATCTTTATAGCTAAGTATCTTTGTATAATAGTCTAGTACTGCTTTGTGTTGTTCCAACCAATCCATCCTGATAGTCATATTGTAAGATCCTAGTGGTAGGATGTTCAGATTGGTCCTTATATTTTGACCATCTAAGTTGAACTCAAAATCAGAAATACAGTTAACTACTTTCATTTTAGTACCTGTTGTTAGTTGTACCAACCATGATTTTGCATGCTTTAGTTTCTTAAGTTTATTCGAATATACTATATTAGGATTAATATAACTTAATGTAGCTCCAGGTTCAATTAAAACAAAAATTCGAGTGTCATTTATTTTAACTTCAATTTCTACCACCGAGGACTAGTGGTCAGCTTGTCAGCCATCTATGGCTGCATTTATCCAATGCAGGCTTCTGCCCACGTCTCCCACTGTCGAGGCTTCCTGCAGATTATGAACAATAGTTCTATTTGCTGAAGTTAAATGTGGACAATTCCTCTTTAGATGAGGTTCTCCACACTCCCAACACTTTAATGGCTCATGAAAGTTTTCCCCAAACTTCTTTGTTCCCAGGTTTACTGTTTACCACTACCTTGCGTATTCAGATGATTGTAGTGAAAATCCTTCCTTGGGAAACTTTTTTGTTCCATTCCAATAAGGAGCTAGCTGGTATCCCTTCTTCTGCTGGTTGATTCGATCTTGCTTTTTATCCTTCCAGGTCTTGGGAAACTCTAGCCACTGTTTATACTAGTCGTAGCACATTCGTGCTTTCCTAAATGCCTCACTTAAGTATTTGGGGTTTTCAAACTCAATTCTGTCCCAGTAGGACTATGGTAAACAACTTAGGAATCGCTGGATTTTTACCTTATCCTCCAGGATGTATGGTACGAACCTTAATAGTTCCAGAAATTTATTTATAAGGTCCTCCATTGTCATTTATCTGAGTCATAACTTGTAAAATGCTTTTTCCTTCCTTTCATAATAGATTTCAGAAAGTTATTGTTTCCTGAAATACTTCTTAAAGTCGGACCATTCCCATTGTTTCTCCTCTAGGCCCTTGGCCAATTTCAGGTCCTGCCACCAAATGCTAGCCTTCCCCTTCAGATTGTAGATGGCCATTCTGACCTTCATGTTTCTGGAATAGTTGTAGATATGGAAGTATTTTTTGATCTCCAACAAGCATGCCTCGACTTATTCTTCTATCTTAGATTCTCCATCAAAGGTAGCTGGTTTAATCTTTTTAAATTCTCCTTCAAATTGGTCTACTTGTTTTCTTTTTCAGTCTGGTATAGTTTTGTCTTCAGCTGAAGGTGTCCCTTCAGATGAACTATATATTTTTCTTGTTTCTAGTCTAGAATTCTTAGAGTCCCTTTTGCTGACTTCTTCATCATGGTTATCATCTTTTTCGGATTTTCTTGGTTACTATACTATGCAACAAGACTTCATTTATCTATTGTTGTTCCTGCTGTGCTTTCTTCAATTTTTCATTGTCGGCCTTGAAAACCTGCAGTTCAACAATAAGATTCCTAATTGTTTCCAACACCTCCATGGGTGAGCTTACATCATTGTTCTATCTTGGATCTCAAGGAGATCCTTGCTGCGGATTTTTTTCCATCTTGAATTATGCACCCTCCTGAGCTGCCATAGTTTACAAAAATAGAAAGAGCTTTATGTTTGTATCCATAAGATTGATTAGTTTTACATAAATCAGAATAAATACTAAGATGCTAATGTGGCCCTGTTCAGGCCCAGTGTTGTAGCTTTTGCTCCGATACCATATGTAATGAACCTCAAATTTATCATAAAAAAAAAATTCTTCTCCGGAACAATAATTCTAATTAACTTGATAGATTCATTCTTAGGATAAGATGACTGCTTTTCTATTATTAAATTATGATAAGTTTCTTATATTATGGTTACCCATGCAAACACTTTTATTCAACCAACCTATAGGTGTCCAGGTCATGCTAATTTAAATGTCCATTACTCTAATATTTTCGTAAGTCCTAAATCTTCCAAAAACATTTATACATATCATACACATACTATACTGAAACTTGGACTATGGAGGACTTGAGAGTTGTGATCCTGGAATTCTTTCCATGTGTGAATAACATTTGTCACATACCCACTACGACAAACATAAAGTTTTCGCTCTTTCTCAAGGGATAGAATCCCTAAATTCCTATGGGGCCTAGCGCAGGCTAGCTCTTCTCTTATCCACCTCCATGTGATCATTGGTTATGACCACAAGCCAAGCCAAGAGGCACCTTTCACATTTCACAACTCATTGATGCAAGAGAGTCAATTATTTCGACTCTTCAAACCCCAAAAACTAAAATCTTACCTTCGATGAGATCGATGGCTGCGCTGATTCGACGGTCGTGGCCATATCAGGATTTCGGTAACTGGGAGTTTGAAAATGTAGCGACCCGAAATCTCTTGTCACTCCAATCCCCAAATTCTAATATGGGAATTTGTGTATGAGATCAACAATTCTCGTTGATCTAGATATTACGGTCACTATCCCTCCTGAGCTTAAGGGTGTTTTGAAAGACACTCAGTCTTAAAAGTGCATCAGGGTTTCGTATACCGGGATTTTGTGACTTGCAAAGACGAGGGGTCTTTCCCTTTGGCTCCCCATTTTCCAAAACGTCAAAACTTAATCACACTAAACCGGCTCATCCCTAGAGCGCATCGGGGTTTTGTATACCGGGATTTCACGACATGCGAAGATGAGGTGTCTTGCCCTCTGGTTTCTCGGATGCCAAAACACCGAAAGTTAATCAGACTAAACTGATTTCAATCATGGTCTGATTGTCACTCTTAATATTTCATACACTCTGAAACTTCCAAGGGGTTTCTCGACCTCTGCACTCCATGCAGGATTCTTGCACACAACAGTGCGATCCTTCCTGAACCTGTCCAGGACTTAGGGAGTTCTGGGTTTGAGTTGCCTCGCAGAGGGCCTGTGTTGATCTGTACTACCTCTCCTGAGCTTAGCAACCTTCATCTCCAAAAGACTCTAAACAATTAAGAAGGTTGGCAAGCGTACATGAAACTGGGTCATGGGTCTACGAACTCACAGTTCATGACTCTGGCTTATGTCTCCACAGGACATAGGAATTTACAAGTATAAGTAAGCTTAAGGGTTCCAGAATGATTTCATTTCAAATGGGGGTTTCGCGCCCTTCATATTACATTCTAGAATTTGCCCTGCTTTAAATGGTGTTATTTCCAATTTATTCCAGTACTTGAACATGTAGAAATTAGACCAAATCGACTTACAATTTCTTATGAATACCTATTGAAATGTGTATACTCTGTGTAATATAGGTTTTCCTGTAGAGAATTTTGTAATTCTTTCGATTACAATTCATACATAATTACATCCCAAGTATCTGCGTACCCAGATATCATAAATGTTTAATATATATGAGAAAGGGACTTCGTTCACTTATTGTATTTCTGCATAGTCATAAACTACAGGGAAATAAAAATACGAAACTTTGAATACTTAAATATGTATGACCTCTATCCCGGATGAATATCCTCCATCGTTTCTACCAGTCCATTCATTACAGTAACAAATAATTCTTACTAAGTTCCTACAGTTTTGTGAAAATAAAGGTCAATCGGTTTTCGGCGATCGAACACAATAAACAAAGGACCACGTTGTTTGTCGAAACACGAAATGTGGAAATACTGTGGGCCCCTCACTTCGGGGTTTCAGGGTTCAGGATTTCCCGATTTCAAATGCCAAAACACCAACACCCAACAACTCCCAAATTGCGAAAAGTGAAAGGAAAGTGGGACCAACACTTTGGGGTTCTGGGGTTCAGGATTTCGCGATTTCAAAGGACAAACTCAAGGGCACAACAACACATGAATTGCGAAAATTGAAAGGAAAGTGGGACTAGAGCTTCGGGGTTTCGGGGTTCAGGATTTCGCGATTTCAAATCCAAAAAATCAATTTTGTTATTTGATCTCTTTTTAGAATCACCCACTCTACCAATAAACTTGAAATAACTAAATGATCGGGATCAAAATTGGTAAAACAAATGATTACTATGAAAACTCAATAACAAAATTCATAATCGCACAACAAACCTCCAAAACAATGAATAAACAAATCAATTCAGGAAATACTTCAACAAACCTGCTCAATTTGGATACTCATAGATAGATCTGTTTGATATTGTGATTACAAAAATTATAACCTTTGCCTATAGACGAATTCGTACTTTCAAATTCACTTGCACACGATAACTCTGTCTCAAGTTTTTAATTCACGAGGGGAAAACCCAGAATTTAGTCTTTGATTATAAAACTACATGTAATCAACTGACGCATAGGAAATTATTCTTTCAAGACTTAACCAGGCCTGATTTCGCAACTAGTCGATTGCTGAAATTTAATATTTACCCAAAAATAAAATGCAACGGAGATAATCACATTCAATTCGATCTTTCATCCATAACATTACTCAATACATGATTAACAGACGCATTACATCCATGATTGAATCATTTTCCAGAGAATGAAAATTATTTCAGTTTCAATTTAACGAAATACATTGCGTCAGATATAAAATCATTTAGATAGAAAATGGAAATACTTTCAGTTCTGAATTAATAAATACATTGCATCAGACATAAAATCGTTTAGATGGAAAATGGAAATCATTTCAGTTCTGAATTAAAAAAATATATTGCATCAGATATGAAATCATTCAGATGGAGAAGGAGTAGAGAAACGTATCTGAACCAGATCGTGGGAAGAAAAAGGGAATAGCCACGTTCCTCCCAACCATAGAATAGGGCAGCCAAATCACTTGCCCAGTTCACCCCCTAGCCTGACCATGAATCCATGAGGGCGAAATTGGAAAACTCCTCCTCAACAATGTCCACAATTCCAGTGGTTTTCCTCTTGCATTAGATTTACACAGCAATGCTCATAACAACAAGAAGAAGAATCAACTTTCTCTTTTTTTCCCCAGCATACTTGGCAGCATCATGTCTCCTCGCATATGCTATTTATCAATTTTGCCTAGGTCTTTTTCCCTCCCTTGGGAATTTTTGTAGCTTTCTAAATCCCTGATTTTCAGGGGCTTCCAACGGCCAAATCACTGATTTTCCACTTGTAATAATCATCCCAGAGGTAGTTCTAACATGTTCTCCACGCATGGAGTCATGGTCAGCTGATTTTAACATGGTTGTTCCATTTGTCCTCCTGCAATCAATATAAAATATTATGTTTTCATACAAGTGTTATAGTCCAATAGTTAGTTGGGTCAAAACAGGTCTTTTCCCAATAGTGATGACAATTAATTACAATTATTAAATTCAAAATTCGGAACTTCCATAAATGGTAAAAAAATTTCAAATTTGAATTTACTAAAAACGGAAATAAATTTCAAGCAATTTTAAATTTCAAAAATATTTTATTTTTGGGGATGTCATAGCACGAATCTTAGTAATTCTAGGAATTTCTTTATAAGATCCTTTATTGTCATCTCACCAAGTCGTAACTCATAAAATTATTTCGTTTTTCTTTCATAGTAGCTTTCAGATAGGTATTATTTCTTGAAATATTTCTTGAAGTCCGACAATTCCATCTATTTCTCTTTTAAGCCCTTAGCCAACTTCAGATATTGCCACTAGATGTTGGCCTTTCCTTTTAGATTGTAAATGGCCATTCTTACCTTCATATTGTTGGAGTAATTGTATACCTGTAAATAGTTTTTGATGTCTAATAACCATGCTTCAGCTTCCTCCCCTATTTTGGATTCTACATCGAAGGTAGTTGGTTTAATTTTCTTAAATTCTCCTTCAAGGTGGTCTACTTGTTTTCTTTTTCTGTTTGTTTTTGTTTTTTCTTCAGCTGATGGTGTGCCCTCAGACGAACTGTCTCCTTTTTCTTTTTCTGGCCCAGAGTTCTTGGAGGACCTTTTCCTGACCTCTTCTTCATTGTTATCATCCTTTGGGATTTTCTTTGACACTATACTGTGCAACAAGACTTCATTTATCTCTTGTTGTTCCTACTCTGATTTCTTCATTTTCTCATTGTCAGCTTTGAAAATCTACATCTCAACAATAAGACTCCTCAATGTTTACAACACTCCGTAGGTGAGCTTCTGCCATTGTTCTGTCTTGGATCTCCAAGAGGTCTCTTCTCTGGATTTCCTTCAATTCTAATTTATGTATCGTCCTAAGCTGCCATAATTAACACAAAACATAAAGGGTTTTATGTTTGCAACAATAAAGGTTTTATTAGTTTTTCATGAACAAACTTATATGCTTAAGTAAATCAGATGGCCCTATTCAAGGTCCAAGTGTTGTAACTTTCACTTTGATACCATATGTAATGAACCTCATGTTTACAACAAAGAAAAAATTGGTTTATATAGTTTCTTGGTAAGAAAAGGGGTCCTAGTTATGAAACTCTATTGTCGACTTGGTTATGAAACTCTATAATAAAACTTTTCTTTAAAATTCTATCCTAAAAAAAAACCTTGTTACAAACTCCTAGATTTCTACTTACCACAAGATTCCCTATTTATGTCATGAGTAGAAAGGTTATAAGGAAACATCCCTAGGACTTTGGAAAATCCCCTTCTTCCTTTAATATTTACTCGTATCCATATAGGCTACGTACATTAGGGTAGTCTTACAATACAATTGCAACTTGTTTTAATTAATACAAGGCTCCAAGTTTGCGCACACGCCCACTTGTTGATGTTATCCTAGGAAAACTTTAACTAGTTCTTATCCATAATAAACATGCGGTCAGGATTTACTCTTACACCAGAAAACTAACATAACTACCAAGTCTTGGTTATTTTGTGGCTCTTAAAATCGTTGGTTGAGGTGTAATGAAAGTACTAGACCCAAATGCTAATGGAATCTTGACAACTAGGCTCTAACTGTTGTCTTGGACTAACATAGAGGGGAGAAAGGTTTTAACCATGAGTCGTGAAGGTGTCAAATTGCGACATTATTTAAGTGGAAGAGATGGTTTACGGTCGTATTAGTTAAATCTTTGTAACTTCATTAATGGCCATCCTGCAAATTCCTCTATATTTAATGGGATCCATACCCAAAGTGTCACACTCAATCTGCCACTATCGCATGGCTAAACGTGTAGCTTAGGGTTGGAGTAGGTTCACAGTTTTGGCATTCTAGAGTTTTTATGAAGAGGTTCTACATACAACAATTTTAGAGGCGAAGTCTATAAGTGATGAAGGTCGGTCCATGGTGTAACTAATGATGCAGTCTAAAACCCTAGTAAGTTCTTCCTTAAAAATAAGGAAATGTAATCTTCGTAAATAACGTTAAGTGTTTTGTTGTTCTGTAAGTTACTGTTGTGTCCTTTTCATTCCTGATGTGTTCTTCCTGGTGGGAAATTTCTCCTTTAGTTAGTCATTTGGGATCCCTCTATAGTAGTTATGGGAGTCTTTCGGAGTTAGGGCTACTTGATAGCATATGCCACCCTTTAAATAAGTAATAAGCTCTTGTTTAAACAACTTACGAAGGGTCTCCCTGTGAAAAGGCCTATGGCGCGTACATACTTCATTTGATCTTCGTTATTCCTATTTTCCATTATTCCTTAAAGAACCTCATGGATATATAGAGCCTCTTTTTGTTTGTTAGGGTAGTATGATACATTTATTTTATCTATATCCCATGTGATGATGGAGTCGTCATTCTGTATGTTTATCAGACCCTTGTCAATTTGTATATCGTGAAAATATGAGTGTTGTTTGGAGGACACAGAACAATAAATGTGCAATGTTGAGCCAACCAATCCGCAAGTCTGCCTGTCAATTTGTATATCGCGAAACTCTGGGTGATATTTGTAGGACTCAGAGCAATAGAGGCCCAATTTTGAGCCCACCATCCCGAGAACCCACGATCCAAAAGGTGGCTAAGTATGGAATGCAGGATCCATACAAATATCAATATTTAATATTAATAATTTAGTATTTGAAAATAATGTTTTTAGATAATGTTATATAGTTGATCAGGCTATCCATCCGTAAACAATTTCAATCTTGAGACTTCTAGTCCCGGAGTCTGTTTGTAAATTTGTATATCGGGGAACTATAAGTGTTGTTTGGAGGACAAAGAATAATAGAAGTGAAATTGAGCCAATAATACCACAGGTCCGCCTGTCAATTTGTATGTCACGGAACTCTGGGTGTTATTTGTAGGACACAGAACAATAGAGGCTCAATTTTTATCCCATTATCTCGAGAACCCGTGATCCAAAAAAGTGGCAAAGTATGGAATGAGGGATCTGTACATGCTCTACAAAATCTCATGTCGATACTTTATAAAAGTACATATTTAGTATGTATTACTCGTTTATCACCAAAAATGAAATTCTATCATTTCGTTTCCTGCAAAAAACACATGCAGTTTCCTGATATACAAATTAACAGATGAAGCATACAAGCAAGAACCAAGTAAACTCATGGATCGTATTCCTTAGTCATTGTTTTCCATGCCTTCCACCTTCACACTTGTTTCCAACTACATATCTTGGCAGGAAATAGGATATATATTATAGATGTGAATATATTAGCCCTTCTTTTCCATCTTCTATGCTTGGCCAAATATACGTTTCTCTTTTCCCTAAACTTTATCTTTCTCATCACTTATTCGTTTGTTTGAAAATGTCTGGGTGCACGAGTAAGCGGACTTGTGTGTTCAAGTTTTCACTTGTTCTCTTATATAGCGACACCCACCGACCGTGTCCCCATTCCATGCCAAGTCACTTCTCCAATCGTCGATTCCCGGTAGGYGGGATTTATATTGGACTTCTATTGTTCAATGACCTACGAACAGTACAGTGAMTTCCACAATATACAAATTTACAACCTAACTCAGATCATATTGTCTTCCGTATTATAGTCTACCTATCATGCCCTCTTCTGTGGTACACATTTTTCACTGAAAAATTCCAAGACATACAATTTAACTGTCGAKTTGTCATGTCTTCTGTGGAACTATTGTMATGCCATTTTGAAGCCTGTATGTCCACTTTCCATACTTCTCCATTTCTTCGAMTTTCTTTCTCGAATCATCAGTATGGCGAGTTCAAGAAATATCCAATTTTTAATCGATGTTTCATGTGCCTGCGCACTTTCAAAATTAGCATTTACCAATTATATATAAGATCTTGTTTCTAGGTATGCGATTACCAATCGTTAATGCTAAACCAATATTTTAGGAAATTTCCCATTAATATGCATAAAACCAAAATTTCTGGATGGTTATATTATCTCTTTCGACTGTTAATTTCAAACATCATGGAATGTCATTTGCACATCATTAGGTTGGTCCATTCACAAAATATTCAACCCTCGATTTCGAAAATGATCTCGACCGACCATTTCCCTATTCCATACTTAGCCACTTTCCCAGAATTCCGCAATTATAAAAAATGACCGCTGAACTGCCCCATCATTCTCTATTCCATTTTACACATTTTGCAGTCAAAAAATCCGATACATACAATTTGACTGTGGGGCACTCACCTCTCCTGAGTATCCCCCATAACCCTATTTTCAATCCTATTAGACCTATTTTCAGACCTTGCCATTCATTTCGTACTCTCCCTCGTCTCCCCAACCTTGGTAGTTTTCTATAATAAAAACATGTTTATATATATATATAGTACAATTTTCACTGAAAAATTCCAAGACATACAATTTTACCGTTGGTTCCTCACGTCTCTTGTGGAACTATTGTCACCCCATTTTGAATCATGCCCGTTCTCTTTCAATACTTCTCCATTTCTTCCAATTTATTTCATGGATCGTCGGGTTGGCGAGTTCAATAAATATCCAATTCCTAATCGTTGTTTCATGTGCCTGCACCCTTTTGCAATTAGCAATTACCAATTATACATAAGATCTTATTTCTAGGTATGCAACTACTGAGCGTTAATGTTATACTAGGATTTGAGGAAATCTCCCATTAACACACGTTAACCAAAAATTTTCGGATGTTTATATTATCCCTTCTGGGTGTTAATTTCAAAAGTCATGGAATGTCAGTTTCATGTCGACGGGTTGGTCTATTCATGAAATTTTCAATCTTTGATACCGAAAATTAGCTCGACCGACCATTTCCCATCGTCATATTTAGCCACTTTCTCTAATTCTGCAAATATACAAAGCGACCGTTGAACTGCCTCATCATGCTCTCTTTCATTTTATAGGTTTTCCAGTCAAAAATTTGGCCGTGGAACACTTGTCTTTCTTGATTAAATCCTATAACCCTGTCTTGAATCCCTTCTAACTATTTTTCAAACCTTGCCATTCGTTTCTTGCTCTCCCCCGTTTTCATGACCTTCGCACTTGTCTATAATAATAAAAAAAATGTTTTAATGTATATATATATATATATATATATATATATATATATATATATATATATATATATATATATATATATATATATATATATATATATATATATATATATATATATATATATATATATATATATATATATATATATATATATATATATATATATATATATATATATATATATATATA
>JASDQU010589017.1:47633-79995 GCA_032191745.1 Picea mariana | reverse complement strand
CAATAAAATAAAACAAATGCGGAAATAAAACACAAAAGATACAAAATACAATAGAGACACAGATATATGTGGTTCACCCAATGTGGGCTACGTCCACCAGAGAAATTTCCAAGTACTTCCTTTTTATTATCCAACAAAATGAAGGGATACAACCTACAACACACTCGTTGTAACTTCCTCTTCTTTCTCTCACAGGATCCTCACTCACAATACAATATTCACAATAATACCCAGCCGCAATCCAATTCCCTCATAAAAGAGGGTTGCCTTCTAGGGAAAAAAACCCTAACATAATCTCTATCGTCATATTTGTGACTTAATGATGAACAATCAAAATTGACTATGAAATTACAATATACATTTACAAGGAAATTTTTCTTCGAGGGCTTCGCCCGCGAACCCCCATCGCAGGATGTTCCCCCTGAACCCCGTCGAGGGCTCGCTGGCCCCCAGACCCCATAGGGGAGGAAAGCCCCCCTACAACCCCCCTCGTGTGGAGGGGTGTATAGTCTTCATGGGGTATAAGCATGATTGAAAACAAAGACCTCTTAATCAAGAAGATAATCAGGCTCCACAACCAATAATCTCCCACTTGGAGACTGATAACAACAACTCCACTGCTGTTGTATCTACTAGACTATGATCCTTCTTTAACCTGAAAAATTTCTCATCTTCACCTTCATTCTTGAAGACCAACTGAAACTAAGAAGGAACTCAATTTCTCCCTTTGTTAACATGTCTGCAGGATTCTGACTAGTATGTATCTTTTCCAACTTCAAATGTCCATCTTGTAAGAAGGATGATATGAATTGGTACCTGAGTTGTATATTCTTAGTATTCGAATGGAAGGCTGATTTCTTTGCAAGATGAATGACACTCTCCCTATCACAATACAACCTTCTATTCTCCCGCTTCTTTCCTAATTCCTCCATAAACCTATGTAACCAAATCATTTCTTTACTAGCCTCTATAGAAACAACATACTCTGTTTCTGTTGTTTAAAGTGAAACAACCTTTTGTAGTTTTTAAATCCAACTTACTGATGTCTCACCTATAGTAAAAACATACTCTGTGGTGCTCCTCCTACTATCTTTATCACCTTCCATATCTGAATCAACATATCCCTGTAGAACAATGTTTGAACCTCCAAAAAATAATGCATGAGTAGAAGTACCTCTCAAATACTTGAGAATCCACTTTACTGCCTCCCAATTTTCTTTACTTGGATTTTTCATATACCTACTCACAACTCCCACTGCATGCGCAATATCTGGTCTTGTGCAAACCATCACATACATCAAGTTGCCAACTGCTGATGAATAAGGGACCCTGGACATGTATTCTATCTTCTCCTGTGTCTTGTGACACATTTATTTGGTTAATTTGAAATGACTCACCAAAGGTGTACTAACTGGTTTTGCATTCTGCATTCTAAACCTCTCCAACACCTTCTCTATGTACTCACCCTGAGACAATGTCAATTTGTGATTTTTCCTATCTCTTGTTATTTTCGTACCAAGGATTTTCTTTGCAACACCCAAATCCTTCATCACAAATGAATTAGCTAATTTCTTCTTGAGCACATTTATATCCTGCATAGTAGAATCTGCAAATGAATTTGAAAACCCTCACCACAGAAATATGAAAACAGTAAGATAATATAAATTCCATTTTCTAGCCTTTTAAAATAAACACAGTGATCAAAATGACATCTACTATAACCTTGTTTTGTCATAAACCTGTCAAAATTCAAATACCACTTCCTTGGAGCTTGCTTTAGGCCATACAAGCTCTTCTTCAACTTGCATACCAAATTTTCATTTCCTTTGACCTCATACCCCTGTGGCTGTTGCATATAAATCTCTTCCTCCAAATCCCCATGGAGAAAAGTTCTTTTTACATCTATCTGTTCAAGATGCAAATCTTCTACTGCCACAATACTTAAAATAGTCCTAATTGAAGTCATTTTAACAAAAGGAGAAAATATTTCATCAAAATCTATACCTTTCTTTTGTGCAAACCCCTTTACAACAAGTCTAGCCTTGTACCACTTTTTTCCTCCATCTTCTTCCTTCAACCTGTAAACCCATTTATTCTGTAGTGATATTTTTTCTGCAGGCAACTGAACCAAGTCCCAAGTCTGGTTATTTACCAATGAATCCATTTGCTCTTTCATGCCTTGCTCCCACTTCCTTTCAGTGTCTACCTGCATTGCCTCTTCATAACTTTCCGGTTCATCATAATCAATCGACAATAAATAATATAATGAAGGAGAGTATCGTTCAAGGGGTCTACTTAACCTGGTATATCTTTTAACAACACTTGCAGGAGTTTAAGGTACCTTTTGCTCATGTTGTTGTACATTTTTATTTTCTAGTACCTCTGGAATTTCTTTTTCAGTGATCTCATCAAGCACTGTGTATTTTGGTTTTTCTTTTTCATGTTTCTTTCCCTGCAACTGATCTTTGTACATGAACTTCTCATTGAATATTACATCTCTACTCCTAATGATTTTGTGATTTTCATAATCCCATAAGTGATAACCAAAATTATTAATACAATATCCAATAAAGGTACACTTCTTGGATTTTGCTTCAAGTTTTGTTCTATTTTCTTTATCAATATGGAAAAATGCTTCACAACCGAAAGTGTTCATAAATGAATAGTTTACCTTTTTACCTGTCCATGCCTCCTCTAGAATTCCACCATCCAAAGAACTTGAAATTCCTCTATTTATAAAGTAAACAACAATATCTACAACATCTACCCAAAAATGTAAGGGCAACCTTGCATGCAATCTTATACTCCTTGCACGCTCCATGATTGTCCTATTCATCCTTTCTGACACACCATTTTCTTGCGGTGTTCTTGGAACTGTATTCTCTCTATGAATCCCATGGTATGAACAATAATCATCAAACGCCTTGTTGCAGTATTCAACTCCATTGTCTAATCTGAGACACTTCAACCTTTTTCCTATCTCATTCTCAACCAAAGATTTTCATTTTTTAAAAGTATCAAAAACATCATATTTTTGTCGAATGCAATAAACCTAAGTTTTTCTAGTTGCATTATCAATAAAAGTAACATAATAATGAGAGCCACCAAGAGATGATACTTGAGCTAGTCCCCATACATTTGTATTCACAAGCTCTAACTTTTCATTCTTCTTTACTTTCCAACTCTGATAAATCCAACTCTCTTATGTTTTCCATAAACACAGTGCTCACAGAAATCCAAATCGATTTGTTTAATATTTGGCAAAAAATTTATTTTGTGAAGTATCTGGATCCCCTTCTCACTCATGTGTCCAAGCCTATGATGCCACAATGTTGTATCAAGTCCTGTAGAAGCTAAAGAGATAGAAGAGTCAGTATTACCAATACATAAATACAATGTACCTACCTTCTCTCCTTTTTCCATCACCAATGATCCTTTGGTGAACTTCCACACCTTATATGTAAATATAGATATACAACCTTCACTTGCCAACTTCCCTGTTGAAATTAGATTTTTCCTTAGATTTAGTACATGGCTTACCTCTTTCAATAACCATTGGTTTCCATTCTTTTTCTTTATTTGTACCTTACCCATTCTAACAATTTTGCATGGTGCATCATCACCCAAATGAACCTATCCAAAATCACCTTGAACATAATCTAGAAAATGTTTCCTGTGGGGTGTGGAATGAAATGAAGCCCCTGAATCTACTACCCAAGACTCAGAAATATTACCTACAGAAAGAATCAAAGCATCTTGTAACACATCACCTGTTACATTTGCTTCTTGATTTTTCTCTTGTTGTTCATCTCTTTGTTTCTTTGGAGCTTTGCAGTCTTTATTTAGATGTCCTTTCTTCCCACAATTCTAGCACTCTATATTTTTTAGTCTGGATTTGGATCTTCCTTTCCAGAATTCCCACGGTTCCCTGAGCCCTTTTCTCTATTCTTTTGTCTTCCTCTATTATCCACAATCAACACACTACCTAATGTCTCACTTGTGCTTTTCCGTCACATTTCCTCGCTAATAATAGCACCAACAACATCATCAAATTTTAGAGTGTTTGAACTAGATACATAGTTAATTATAGCCATGGCTAAGCCATTCCATCTTTCTGGTAATGAGCACATGATTAGAAGAACCCTGACCTCATCATCAAAGTCCACTTTTATAGAACTTAACTGATTATTAACCGTATTAAATTCATTTAAATTGTCTGCAACAGACCCACCTTCTGACATCTTCATATTAAATAATCTCTTCATTAGAAATACCTTATTGGACACCGAGGGTTTTTCATACATTTTAGCCAATGCATCTATTAGCTCTTTTGTTGTCTTTTCTTTTGAAATATTGAAAGCCACCAACGCTGCTAGGCTTAGTCGTATCGTTCCTAGTGCCTTTTTGTCAAGTACCTCCCATTCTTCTTCCTTCACGGTCGTCGACTTCTTTGGTATTCTGCCCAATGGTAAGAATAGATCCTTCTGATATAAATAATCTTCCATCTGCATCTTCCATAACTGGTAGTTTTGGTCGTTAAATTTCTCGACCCTAAACTTTCCATCTTCTGCCATTACCCCACTGGAACCATGAACCTTCTTTCTTTCTTGCGAGTTACCTTTCGCTATGATACCAGTTGTTAGAAAAACAAGATCACAGAGAAATAAAATAAAACAAATGCGGAAATAAAACATAGAAGATACACAATACAATAATGACACAAATATACTTGGTTCACCCAGTGTGGGCTATGTCCACTAGAGAAATTTCCAAGTCCTTCCTTTTTATTATCCATCAAAATGAATGGATACAACCTACAACACACTCGTTGTAACTTATTCTTCTTTATCTCACAGTCTCCTCATTCTCAATACAATATTCACAATAATACCCAGCCGCAATACAATTCCCTCATAAAAGAAGGTTGCCTTCTAGGATAAAAAACCCTAACATAATCTCTACTGTTAGATCTGTGATTTAATGATGAACGGTCAATATTTACTATGAAATTATAATATACATTTACAAGGAAATTTTTCCTTCAGGAGCTTTTCCCCCAAACACAATAGGGGGGCAATCCCCCCCTACAACCCCCTCACGTGAAGGGGTGTGTAGTCTTCATGGGTATAAACATGGCTAGAAAAAAAGACCTCTAAATCAGGAACATAATAAGGCTCCACAACCAATGGAGGGTTCTCCAACTTCACAAGGCCATAACTCTCTAACCGTGAGGAGCTATGTGGCATTCCACATATCACCAGAAATGGCATGACATGTATCCATATAGAATAGTTTTACTTGCAAATATACTAACCTTCATACCATTATACATAAAAAAAACTTAGATCCGTTAACCATACTATTTGGCTACCTAAATTTTCTACCGGAATTGCTTCAAGGGTTGACATCAATGAAAACCAAACCAATTAATTAACAATATCCCCCTTTGGCATTAATGGCACCACTTTGATGCAACACTGAAGTCATATCACTTATTCTCTTCCTGTGACCATCGCTCCCCCTGGAAACATGCCTCTGTGCTCTCTCTCCAAGCATATAACTCTCTGTCCTGCATCTGGTGAATCTCTCCTCCTTTGACATTAATGAAAAAGGTAACTTCTCGTCTGGGCTTGCTCCTTGTTCTTTTGTTCCCACATATTCAACTTTGATGTTCTTATCTGCAACATGTTTCCGTAGAAAGTGATACTTGATTGGAATGTGCTTCGTCTTAGAGTGCATCATTGGATTCTTTGAGATACTAATAATGCTTGTATTATCACAATATATAGGAATGGGATCATCATACTCAACCCATATATCTGTCAAAGATTTTTTAATTTATAGAACCTGTGTACATTACGCTACTACTGCAATATACCCTGCTTTGGTTGTAGACAATGATACTGATGATTGTTTCTTTCTTAGCCAATATACCAAACACTCACCCAAGTAGAATGTCGCTCCACTAGTGCTTCATCGGTCATCAATGAAACCTACCCAATCTGCATCTGTGTAGGAAATAAGTGATATATCCTTTCCTTTTGGATACCATACTCCAAACTCTCTCACTGCTAGAACATGTGATTCCTTTGGTGTTTCTTAAAATCATGCCACTTGTCCAACTTTCTGCATTACATCTGGTTTGGATGTTGTCACATAAAGTAAGCTTCCAATCATTAACCTGTACTACCTCTGATTTGTAGACTTTGAATCATCATATTTTCTCAGCTTGCAACTGGTTTGTATAGTAGTGTTAACTAGTTTGCAATCTTTCATTCCAAACCTCTTTAGCATTTCTCTGATATACTTAGTTTGAAAAATAAAAATGCCTTGGTTTCTTTGACATATATGAAGATCCAAAAACAAGGATAATTATCCAAGTAATGACATTTCAAATTCATTTTTCATATCCTTTGCAAATTTCTGGCTTAACCTATCATCATCACTTCCAAAAATAATATCATCAACATAAACTTCAATTAATAAAATACTATATTGAGTTATCTTGATGTAGAGGTTGCTATCTACATTTCCTTTTCTGAACCCTGCTTGTTGTAGATATCTATCCAGTCTAGAGTACCATGCTATGGGAGCCTATTTTAGACCATACAAGGCTTTCTTCAACCTGCACACGCAATCTTTGTTCTCTGACAACTAAAATCCTTCAGGTTTCTCAATGTAGACTTCTTCTTCAAGTTCCCCATTCAGAAAGTCCGATTTCACATCCATTTGATATACTTTAATATTCTTGGAGCATGCATAAGCTAATATCAATATGATTGCTTCCATTATAGCAACTGGGGAAAACGTCTCTTCAAAGTTGATACCTTCAACCTATGAGTATATTTTACATACCAATCTAGCCTTGTTCTTGGTAACCCGTCCATCTTCATTCAATTTATTTCTGAAGAACCACTTTGTGCCAATCACATTCTTGTACCTTGGTCTTGGAACCAATTCCCAAGTGTCATTCTTCTTTATTTGATCCAACTCTTCATTCATGGCCTTTTTCCAAAATTCATCCTTGCTGGCTTCTTCAAAATTGTTTGGTTCAATCGAAGATAAGAGTGCTAGGTGCAGTTGTTCTGGTGAACGAATTTTCTTCTAGTCTCAATTCCTGCATCTTTATTCCCGATAATTTGATCTGAAGGATGATTCTTCTGTACTCATTTGCTAGGTGTCTTTGGAGGTACTTGATGAACTTTCTCTTCTACTTCTATATGATCTTCTTCATTTTCCCCTTCTGCAACTTCTTCATCCTTTGCTTCTTCTTCGTAAACCTGTTCCACTGATTCATTTTATTCTTCCTTTAATTTCTATCCACTTGTTTCATCAATTGTTACATTGATGCTTTCCATAACTTTGTTGAGCCTTAGATTATAACACTTGTATGATTTCCTTGTACTTGAGTAACCAACAAGTACGCCTTTGTCCACACGAGAGTCAAACTTTCCCATTCTTCCATCTTCTCTTTTGATGTAGCATTTGTTTCCAAACACTCAAACTTTCACATTTGCTAGTCTTCCTTTCCATAGCTCATAGGGAGTTTTGTCACTATTGTTTCTGAACATTACTCTGTTTTGAATGTGAACTGTTGTATGCACTACATGTGTCCAAAAGACATTTGTCAATTTAGAATCCATTAACATTGTTCGATCCATTTCCTGTATTTTCCTGTTCTTTCTTTCAATAACTCCATTCTGTTGAGGTGTCCTAGAGACGAAGAATTTCCTTTTTATTCCATGTTGGATGCAGATATCCATAAATTCCTTTGAAGTAAACTCTCCTCCATTGTCTGATCTCGAACATTTGATTTTTGAATCCATTTCATTTTCAACCATTTCCTTGTATACCTTGAAATTTTCAAATGCTTCTGATTTCTTCCCGAGAAACAAAACTGCAGTCATTCTTATATAATCATCAACCAATAACATAATGTATTTTTCACCTTTTAAACCCTTTGTTCTAGTTGGTCCAACTAGATCAATATGGACAATTTACAGTGGTCTTGTTGTGGAATATTCCTTTTATTTGAATCTACTTTTTGTTTGCTTTTCTTGTTGACAATGCTTGCATAATGTGTTGGTTGGCTTTGTGATCTGGGGAATTTATCTAACTACTTCGTTTTTGCTAACTTTGACGAGGTTATCGAATTTTATGTGACCCGTTCTTCTATTTCATAGCCAAAATTCATCTTCCTTTCCTAGACAACACTTTTCATTTCCAATTTCACTTAAAACATATATGTTGCTTGAAGTTCTTGCAATCAATTTGCATGATCCTGCTTTTCTTATTTCTCACTTCTATGAATCGAACATAAGTTTATAACCTTGGTCACACATTGGAATTACACTTATAAGATTATGTTTCATATCTTCCACTAGTAGAACATTTTCTGTCTTGGTATTCTTGTTTTCAATTATGACTGTGCCATTTCCATTGATTCTAGTCGAGTCATCATTTCCAAAGGAGACCTATCCATCTCTTTTCTTTCTCAATGTAAGAAACCTATCTTCATCACCTGTCATGTGCTTTGAAAAACCACTGTCAACATACCAACCACATTTCTTGTGTTTAGCTTGTAGAGTGAGTGTGCATTCTTCATTGTTAAACTGATTTTGCTTTCGTATCCATATTCTCTACTGAGGTTCTTGTCTATGATTGTTGTCATTTTGTTGTGATTCTCTAGGAGGGACTGTCATTCTACAATAGTTTTCCATGTTTCTAAAGTTGTTGCACTTGTATCATTGAACTTCAGTGCTCAATGATTCAAACCTATTGTAGCTTCTTATCTATGTTTTACTAGGCCTTCTTGGATAACCATTTTGTGCATGACTTTCAAAGTTGTTTATGTTCTTGCTATTAGCTCTACAATTTACAATTTTATGTCCAAAATTATTACATGCATAACATAAACCAAAACAAATAGTTTGATACCTGAGAGTTGAAGATCTTCTGAAATGAGTTGCTCTTCTAAATCCTTATTCTTCCTAAGGCTTGCCAATTTCTGAATGTCGTTGATTCTGAAATATGAATATTCTAGGTGGAGGAGTTTCCCTGTAATCTTCCCTGTAAAACTTATTGTCTCTGCTAACTATCTTTGCATAAATTCTTGGTTGTGTTTATTTATCTGTGGTTTTGGAGCTTGAATCTCTTTCTGTCTGATTGTATCCTAGCCCAGACTTGTCATGATGTGGCCTTTGACTGTTGATAATATTATCCAAAACCTTTGAGCTATTCTGCTTGTTTTTCTGTTGAAGGTCTTTTCTCAATGTAACAACCTCTTGTTCCAAATTTCCAATGATCCTGTCCTTTTCTTCCAGTTTTTCTTTGAGTGCTTCTTCGATTCTTTTGTCTTCTTCTATTTGAACCTTTAACTCAGTGATCATATTCTCTAGTTATTCAAAGTTTGAATTCTGAGTGTCTTCTTTCTTGTCTAGTTCTTCCTGGAGCTTCTTGTTTTTATTCTTTTCTCTCTTTTATAACTTTATAACACTCAACTGTTCTTCTCTGTAGTCAAATTATTCCTCTTGATATTCCTCTTCGATGTTTTTTTATCGGAGTCTTCTATTTCCATGAATATAACTCTTTTTGTCTCACTTTCATTGACTTCATCTTCATCTGATGAGGAGTTGTCTTCTTTGGTGCAAAAACTTTTCTTGAATACTTTCTTTTTGGTTCTTTTACCTTTATATGTTTGTTTGATATTTGAATCATCTTCTTCATTTCTTTTCTTTTTCTTGTGAGGACATTTGTTAGAAAAATGACCAATACCATCACAATTAAAACAAATCAATGGAAGCTTACCTCTATATCTGCCACCGGTTCCCTTTTTTAGTCTTTTGACAAAGTTAGCCACTTCTTCATCGTCTTTCGAGATGTCACTGTTGCCGCTATCTTATTTTTCCTTTTTCTTTCCCTTTTGCTTTGACTTCTTGTTTGCTTTGAATGCTACTTCTTTTATACTTGGATTCTCCTGTTCAGTTCTCATTTTATAGGATGTGAATATTCCATGTAGTTCATCCATGCTTATTGAGTCTAGATCTGCTCTTTCTTCTAGTGCTGAGATCTTAGGATCAAATCTCATTGGAATAAATCTTAGTACCTTTTGAAAAATTATAGATTCATCAAATTCTTCTTCCAATCATATGATTTCATTCACTGTTTCATCAACTCGTAAGAAATATGCTGCAATATTCTCATCTTCCTTCATCTTTAGTTGTTCGAATTGACCTCTATAAGTTTGAATCTTAGCTGGCTTGACTTTTGCATCTCCTTCATAAATATTCTGAGTTTGTCCCAAATCTATTTAGCGGAGCTACAATGATCCAGGTGGATATTGGTGGTCACTCACCTATTCCAATTGGCTCCTCTTGTCCATTTTTAGTTCAACATGTTCTTCTGTACGTATTTGTAATTGTGCATTCTACACTTCTGGGGATGTCTGAAGCCCTACACATCTTCCATGTGGATACTGGTGGAATATCACCTAATCCAATTGGATTATTTTGTATGTTTTCATGTCAACACATCTTGTTGTACTTCCAGGGTCGTTTTGGAGCCCTAAACAATGTTTTTTTGGCTCGCCAYAGTCAAACTGCAGACGAAGTCACAATTTGATGGAATAATGTRTATCTCTCTGAAAGACCTTTTGAACGGGCTATTGCGTGCCTAAAATGAAGGTCGTATGCAAAATTTATGACCCCAGGAAGTTGAGGTACCAACTTACCCATAGGGGCCCACATGAATTTTGGAATTTCACCTCCCAGTGTTAGGTTTTTGGATGTCTAGGGTTTTGGCATTCATGAGTAATATTAAAAAGGCCTTTGGAGCCTGATTGTAATAATTCCGCTCAGACGGATGTGCGTAGTAGCCACATCTCTTCTAAGAGATAACTACCACAATTCAAGAAAGTGTTTCAGTTTTGCATTTTTACAGTTTCAGATTATTTCATTTATTCAATAGAAGATATTGTTCACTGGATATCTGTGTTATTCTTCATATCTCTGTGTTTATTGTATTCAACCTATTAATCAGTTCGTTCGGCTCCTAAATTCAGATCAGTGGTATCAGAGCAGTCTGCTCTTCATTTATTTTTCTCCGTGCATGTCTCTGACAACATATGGGTATAAGAAGTTGGGACTCAAACCAATCAAGTCGTTGCAAGATCGGCTGTGCCGAGCCCGACAATAACCCATGGGAGATGAAGAGAAATATGATGGAGCAGGAGATCCTTTTAAAATGTTGCTCGAGGAAGCCCTTATGTGACAAATGAACAAAATGATGGAAAACTTTGCGTAGATCCTTCGATGGATGCCCATAGGAGAAGCATCTTCACCAAGCGACCATGCAACCCCCTTCAAGGTACAAGTAAATTTTGATATTCCATTATTTGAAGGAATGATAGATGAAAATGTTGTAGATAAATGATTGAATTTGCTCGAAGGGTATTTTTTGGTCCACAATTTTTTCGATAGGGAAAAGATTACTTTTTCACTCCTCAAGGTCGTCCCCCATGTTAAGGAATGGTGGGACACTTACTCTTAGCAAAGGGCCATAGAGGAATCTACAATATTTGTGGTTGCCCCTACTTAGGATTCCTTCTAGGATGCCATTAAAGAATAATACTACCCTCTTGGAAACTACGAGGACCGGTACACCAGATGGACCACCCTGCATCAAGAAAGGGACCATACAGTACCATATTTCACCAAGATTTTCCATACCCTGCGCACCAAATTGGGTATCAAAGACTCTAAGCGACATATGGTGCTCAAATACTATGACTGTTTGCATAAATACATTCAAACAAAAATCGAGTTTCTGGACATCACCTCATTGGGTACAACTTATAGATACACTATCAAGATCGAGCATAAATTTAAGCAGAAGAGGCGAGAGTTTGGATCTGCAAACTMCYCACAGCTAAAGCAGGGCAAAGGAGGCCCCCACCCACATAGCAAGGGACAGAGAAAATATGGCCACTCTCAGGACAACCTGTCCAAGCCGCAACACAAGAAGGGCATTSARAAGATGAAGAAGGACATATGAAAATGGTGTGAGTACCATAAAATCCCTTGGCACAACACTGAAGAATGCCGCTCCAAGTAGTCACTCGTGGCCGAGCTGAAGGCTTCAGAGTCAGAGGATGATTCTGATTCTGAATCAAATCTCGAAGGAGGGAAGCGGATTATCGATGTTGAACCCAATGCCATTGTTTCTACCACCAACTCCAACCAAGCGAACCAAAAGAACTAGAGGAAGGGGAGCACCTCTTTCACTCATAGATGTGGGTAAAGGGGGCTTTGCTTCATTTCATTGTCAATAACGGAAGTAAGAAGCACCTGATTTCAGAAGAGGTCGTCAAGCGGCTAGACCTACCAATGAAACCGAACCCACAACCTTACACCATCGGCTGGCTTCACCAAGGAAGAGTTCTTCGTGTCAGCCAACAATGTCATCTACCCCACGACATCGAGCCTTTCAAAGATGAGGTATTGTGTGATATTTCTCACCTTAAAGTTTGTGATGTTCTTTTAGGAAAACCATATTTGTGGAAGCATCATGCTGTGTATGAGTCTAGACCCTGCAGTGTTATTATTACTTTGGGTGGACAATTGTACAGGATACCAGAGGTAGAGCCGCCTACCACTATTTCTTTAATCTCTGCTAAGAAATGTAGTAAGGTCATTTCACTGACCGAGAAGTTCATATTCTTTGTGATCCATTCTCACAGTAAGAAGAAGGTTGCCGCCACATCCGTGGCCTCTACACAAAGCCTCTCTTTGCAGCAGAAGCAAGTGAATAGGATCGTGGAAGAATACAGAGACATCTTCTCCTCACCCACCGGGGTATCGACACACTGCCAAGTCAAGCATCCAATTGATTTCACCCTCGACGCACCTATACCTAATGGACCAGTCTATCATCGCTAGTTGATGGAAAATGATGAAATCATGCATTATATCCAAGAGATTATTCAAAAGGGGCACATCAGACCCATCTCCTCCCCTTGTGGAAGCCCAATTGTATTGGTGCAGAAGAAGGATGAGACTTGGCAACTCTGCATTGATTACAGAGCCTTAAACAAAATCACAGTCAGGAACCGATACCCAATTCCCAGGATTGATGACCTTCTTAACCAACTCAAGGGGGCAAAGTTCTTTAGCAATATTTACCTAAATTCTGGCTACCACCAAGTTCCCATCGAACCAACTGATGTATGGAAGACAACCTTCAAATCTAAAGAAGGTCTCTTTGAATGGATGGTCATGCCTTTTGTCTTAACAAATGCACGAGCCACTTTCATGAGGTTGATGGATGATGTATTGATACCATTCACCAAATCTTTTGTGGTGGTATATTTGTATGACATCCTCATCTTCATAAGAACTTGGGAGGATCACATGCGGCATATTTAACATGTTTTGAGAACTCTGCCATAACAAAAGATATATGCCAACTTGGAAAAATGATCTTTTGGCATGAAGGTCCAATACTTGGGCTACATTGTTGATGAGCATGGGGTACATGTTGATCCATATAATATCCAAGTCATCCGTGACTGGACATCTCCGACCACACTAACCAAGCTTTGGATCTTCTTGGGACTAGCCAACTTCTACCGATGGTTTGTGTTGGAATTCTCCCATATTGCATGGGCCCTCAACCAGGTGACCAAGGGTGGTGGTAGGGAAAAGTTAGTGCAGGGGAAGGAACAACAATGAGCATTTAATGATATGAAGCATCGCTTGTGCTCAACTCCAGTACTCTCCTTGCCTGATCTGAAACAACCATTTGGGATTGAGACTGATGCATCTGACTATGCTATAGGCATAGTTCTATCTCAACACGATTATCYGATGGCATACCATAGTGTGACACTCTCAAATACTGTTCGGAAATACCCCACCTATGACAAGGAAATGTATTCCATTGTACAATCATGTCGTCAATGGAAGCATTAAATTATAGGAAAAGAGAYGATCATCCACACTGATCACAAGCCTCTCCAGTTCATACAAACACAGGTGAAATTGCAGAACGACCGCCATTAGAAGTGGTCCACCTACTTTCAACAGTTCCATCTCAACATCAAGTATAAGACATGGATCTTAAATTGTGTCACTGAATGCCTCATTCAACCTCCTGTRGTTKCACTTACCACTGTGCTCCATTCCTATGGACATGAGGCATCTGAGTGGCCCCAACTTTATCAACAAGATCCAKACTTCGCCACCACCTATCAACTCTTGGGTATAGGCGTGACTGTCACTGATTTTCACATTCAAGACAAACTATTATGCCATCTAGGACATCTCTGTGTTCCTACAAGCGAGCGTGCAAAGCTTATTTGGGAAGCCCACTACAGTTGGATGGCAGGATATTTTGGAATGGAGAAAACTGTGGTCGTTCTTTAGAAACATTTTTATTGGCCAAAAATTTGATAGGACATCATCAAGTATATCAGATCTTGTTGACTGTGCCATTTCCAAGCCAGCGATCAAGAAGCAAGGCTTATACACCCCTCTTCCTACTCCCAATAAGCCTTGAATCCATCTCAATGGATTACATGTCTGGTCTTCCATCCACAAAGCAAGGAAATGACTACATATTTGTGGTCCTTGATCAGTTTTCGAAGGTGGCCATCCTCACAACCTACAAGAAGAATATCACAGCAACAGATACTGCCAAGATCTTATTTGAATGAGTGTGGGTCCATTTTGGGATACCACAGACCATCATCTTTGACCGGGACAACATGTTCCTCAACACATTTTGGTTGAGTCTCTGGTCACTGTTAGACACCAAGCTCACTAAATTCACTTCTTTCCACCCCCAAATAAATGAATAAACACAGGTCATCAATTGGATGATTGTGCACATCCTGCGCATGTACAACTCTAATCATCCACGCACATGTGATGAGAGTCTCCCCTATGTTCAACAAAATTACAGCAGGGCTCTCCATAGCTCCACCGACCATAGCCCATTTCAGCTGGGGCTAGGATTCCAACCCTTGGGTCCCATTGATGTTGCACTAACTCTTGCCACCACACAGACATAATATTCCAATGTTCAGTCTGAGACTGAAAAAGCCACCAGATTTATTGAGCGGATTTAGCACATCCACCAATAGGTCCAGGAGATTTTGTAGAAATCCAATGCTAAGTGCAAGCAGTGCCATGATCAACACAAGACACCGCACCAGTTTTAGGTTGGCGACAAAGTTTGGTTACATTTGTAGAAGGAGTGTCTCACAAGGCCCCATCAGAAGCTCCTCCCACTTCACTATGGGCCTTACATCATCACCAAGGCTATGGGTAGCAATTATTTTGATCTCAACACTCCACCCTTCCTTGGCTTGCACCCAATGTTCAATTTGGACCTCCTTCGGCCATATTTTACACCATTATTGGACACCTCAGAGATCGCATAACAATTGACACCAACAGATCTCAACCATGTCTGTATGGAACAAGCATCCACTGATCAGATGGTGGACACACAAGTCAAGGGAACTCGCCAGAAGAGGATCCAACTTTATCGGGTTGTCAAGGCAGGGAAGCTCCTACACCAAGGCAAGTGGGTCACCCAAGGCCAAATCTAGCAGACGTTTCCTCACCTGATGGGGGCACTCAACGCAATGGAGACCATTTCTTCGTGAGGGGGGAGGATTGATCCAAGTGGATATTGGTGGCCACCCACCTATTCCAACTAGCTCCTCTTATTCATTTTTAGTTCAACACGTTCTTTTGTACTTCTTTGTAATTGTGGGTTCTACACTTCTGGGGTTTTCTGAATCCCTACATATCTTCCAGGTGGATATTAGTGGCCTCTCACCTAATCCAACTGGCTTATTTTGTATTTTTTCATGTCAACACATCTTGTTGTACTTCCAAGGCTATTTTGGATCCCTAAACAGTGTTTTTTTTGGCTCGCCACAGTCAAACTGTAGACATAGTCACAATTTGATGACGTACTGTGTAGTTCTCTGAAATACCTTTCCAATGGGCCATCGCACGCATAAAAAGGAGGTCATATGCAAATGTTACGGCCTCAGGAAGTTGAGGTACCAAATTACCCATAGGGGCCCACATGAATTTTGGTGTTTCACCTCCTGAGGTTAGGTTTTTGGATGTCTAGGGTTTTTGCATTCATGAGTAATATCAAAAATTTCTCTGGAGCCTCATTGTAATAATTCTGCTAAGACAAATGTGCATATCATCCACATCTCTTCTCAGAGATAACTACCACCATTCGAGCAAGTGTTTCAGTTACGTTGTTTTACAGTTTCAACCTATTTCATTTATTCAATAGAAGATATAATCTATGTTGTTTTTCATATCTCTATGTTTATTGTATTCAACCTGTTAATCAGTTCATTCCACTCCTAAATACGGATCATACAATGCATAACTTTGACATATACCAAATTACAAAGACCATTCAGAAGTGCATTTGTGGCTTTTGAATTATTTAGACTGAGTTTCTTTCCACTTTCATTTGTTGGCGGAGCTGTTGGTTATTTGTATCCATATACAACTGATTTCCAAACCTCAAATCCTTATGCCTGTACATATGTTTTCATCCTTCTACTCTAGAATGCATAGTTCTGTCCATCAAACTATGATATTCCATTTTTATACATACTCTTGCTCTGCATGATCTACCTTTTAGTGGTTAAACTTGTTATCACCCCATAAATTATGGGATCAACTTATGACTTGGATATTATCTGTATCTGGTGATCTTGTTGACAAATGATATTTCATTTCTTCAAATAATTTGTGAAAAGAAAAGAAAAAAGAAAGAAAAAGAGAAGGAAAGAAAAAGAAAAATAAAAAGAAAAGAGGGCTAAAAAGAATTGAAACAAAATCCCCATGCAATAATGGAAACTTGGTCATACCTTTCAAGCATGACCAAGTTCTTTTAAATTTTAAATGTTGATAGGTTAGTGAATGCATCTGATCACACTGTCTAATCTTGGTTAGATAGCCCCTAGGTTAGAACTAGTGAATACATCTGATCAGACCATCTAATCCTGGTCAGATAGCCCCTAGGTTAGAATTAGTGAATACATCTGATCAGACCATCTAATCCTGATTAGATAGCCCCTAGAAAAAATAAAATCTTAACCCAACTGTTTAATCTGGGTTAATTGCCTTATGACAATAGGTTAGGATGTAGGTTAATTGATTTTCCTGCCTTGCCAAAATAAAGCCAGATCGATAAAGATGTTACCCTATGACTCCAATGCCTAAGTGTAATTGAATTGATATCCCCTTAGTGGTGTATATGAGAAAAATCGAAGGAAAACCCATGTGAATGTCCTTATCCTAAGTTTTTCCTACAGAGGACATTTTTCGCCCCCTACCTATGTTTCATTCACCTTTCAAAGGCCCAGATCACAGCGCTTAGATCAACGGTTCATATAGCATTCCGGACCCCCCCGCCTGTTCTGCCTTTAACGGAGGGGGGGGGGGTCCGGAGTCAGCGATAACCTTTGCACAGATCTGGATGGTCCAGAAAGGAGCGTGCAAATCCACGGTTCACATTGGATTCTGGACCCCCCCGCACGTTCTGCCTTTAACGGAGGGGGGGGGGGTCCGGAATTGGTTATAATGCAGGCACAGATCTGAACGGCTCTAAGCAGAGCGCTGGAATCGACGATCCACATTGGATTCCGGACCCCCTCCTCCGTTCTGCCTTTAATGGAGGGGGGGGTTCCGGAATTGGTATTAAAAAGCGAGCATAGATCTGCAGTCAGAAATCAAGCACGTAGATCAACGGATCTGGGTGGATTCCGGACCCCTCTTGGTATTCTGCCTTTAATCAAAAGGGGGGGGGTCCAGAATGAATCTTCCTTGCGGCGGGCCCCTTGTTACATGTGTCGTCGCCCTATTGGTCCAAAGGTCACACCCCCCACCTGCTGTCTGACACCCCGTCGCCCCTCGACGTCATCCTCCACTAAGCCCACTTGTCCCACTTGCCCTCGGGTCGGAGTCCCATCCCGTTACTTCTGTCAGTCCACGTTGTCAGCGCCATAACACCTTTCACTCATGAGCAGCCCCCTTTGGCGACTTCTACCCCCAATCACAAACCTCCACGTCAGTCGTCCGTATACTATGGTGGCCATCACCTGCCATATCACTCCAAGTGGCCCGTTGTACATTAATAACTGGATAATATGCCCGTTGTCATGCTGACCGTTTTCCCGCGTCCGACCGACCCAGTTTTGAATAAGAGTACCGTTGTGCCCCTTTTCACTCGTTTTTCATCGCTCGCGCCAGAACCATCCCTCACACCAGAGAACTTATCTATCATATTTCCATTACTTCCCCGTCGTTTTCGTCCTCCACCAATAGACCCCACTAACGTTTTTTATTGCAGGTACAGTTGCCGAAATGGTATCTAAGACGAAGCAAGCTGAAGAGGAAGAGAATCCGTTCGTTCCTCCTCCGGTCGACCTGGATAAAATCCCTCTGGTTGACAAAGATCGGTTGATAGCGGACACAATATGCAGTTTTGACGTCTTTGATCTGCAATCATGGCTCCGGGAAGTTTTCCTAGACCAGAGTGACGAGATTGGGCTTTGGGAGTCCAATTTTCCCCTATATATGTTCCCCCAAGTCCACCATTTCCCATAATTTACACTCAAGTGCCAAGCTCACTACGTCCTCGACCAGAAAGCCATTGTTTCTTCCTTTGGGGACATCCTCTTCTTCATTACCCCAGAGGATATCGACCAAATGATGCAGATAACCCGCCCGGAGTCTGCAACCCCATTCAACCTGGAAATCCTCACTGAGCTCTATCAAAAAATGACTTTCCCACAGAGAGCTCAGATAGTGGAGCTTTTCCTCCCCACTTCCGCTCCACACCCGACCACAAATCCCCCGTATCCTTCCTCTTTGTTTTCCGTCAAAGGAAATCAAATTATTTCTTCCCTGTGTGCCCTGCTTGGGTACTATTCTGATCAATGGGTAGACGAACCCATCCTGGGTTTTCTATCCATCTTTTCAAATGATGAACAACCAACCACTCAATTCGATTACAACACCTTCTTGGCCAATAACATCCATGAGCAATTCGTGAATTTCACCACTGAGGGCATGTTCAGGTATTCATCCATTCTGGCCTACATGTTCGTGTATTTCCAAGTAGACAGGTTCAATTTCTCCATGCAGAAGATGGATGCTGACGGGAGGCCACAGCCGGTCACAGCGTGGATTTCTCTTCTAAAGCGCAATTCTGCCGAATTCGATTTCACAGCGTTCATTGATCAGTTTTAACACCCTGTGGTAAGTATGTTGAGTGGCATGCCTGAGCCACGAATAAATGACGAAGTCCGGAGAATTTTACACCTCTCGGACAATGCGAAGATAGGGGACTGGTACTTGTATCAGAATCACTCAGAGATCCGAGTTTATGGGTGCGAGTTGGCACCTTACAAGCTTCCGAGATATATACCGGTAAGAGTTTTCGCACTGGAATATATTAGGCAAATTATGAATTCTGATGATATTCACTTTGTTTCCCTTAAAAAGAAGCAGCAGTTGCGGATTAAAGGGCAGATAGGCTCATTCATCTGCAACAACAGAGGCGCAGGTGACGAGGCAGACATAATGTTAAGAGAAATGAAATTCCCCACAAGTTTCACATGGCGTTATGATCCCTGCGGGATCATTTCTGAGATGAGAGTTAGAAATAAGAATGCCCCATATGCACATGAGCCCAGGCCCGAAATCGAGAGATATGCTAATCAAACTGAATGGGAGCCTGATACGTTGGTGGACGTAGAACCTGTTGTCTGGGTGGAAAGGCAGGTACCCTCAACAAGCACGCCACTCACTGCCACACCTCAGAATCCCAAGGAAAAGAGGCCCCGACAAGAATCGTCGTCTCCCATTGTAGAGGTGTCATCGGAGGAGTTTAAGATGCATGCCAAAAAGCCAAGGACAGCTCCAACGACATGCACAACTGTGGAACAAGAGATCACAACCACCATAGTGATCACCCCGGGGGTCAAGTCCGCCATTCCACCTTTCGGCTCGAGTCAGCACAAGGCGATTATAGCATCGTCTGTAAAATCCACAGACTGTCCCACAGATACTCCACCAAGCAAGACTGGGCCCAAATTGGGCATTTTTGAAAAATACGACTTGATCAATAAGAAGAACCAGACCCTTACCAGTAGTGCTTATGCCCAATTTCAGAAGCAGTCAGCCACCGCTCAACACAGGCTCCTTTCGGCATTCGATATAGAGAAAGGGAGGATGCATATGGCCTACCTCCATGCACAAGTGTCGGCTCCCAAAGTAATATCCGATTACAAAAGGGTCACCGTCGAGTTCCAGGCCAAGGATGTGCACCCAACGGACCAAATGGATCTGCATAAGCAGACTGGAGAGATGGTTTTCCACACTTTAGCCCACGCTACAGCTTCTTCTTCAAAGTATCGGATAGCTTTGAGCAATGCCCAGACCCAACTAAAGATGGAGAAAATATCATCTTTCGCGAAGGACAACAAAATCAAAACATTGGAGGAGCTGGTCCTCAAGATTGGTTATGACCCTGCGAATGTCAAAGCAGCTGAAGAAATGATTAAGAAGAAAAAAGCTGACATCGCGTCCTTAAGGAAGCAGCTAAAGCTCCCTCCAACAGAGGACCCACAAACGAAGGAGATAGCCGAAAAAGAAAGGGAAAAAGATGAAATGCTGAGATTACTCATGGAGCAGAATGCTCAGTTAAGGGAGATGGAGGCCGAGATGGAAAAACTGTTAAAGGAGAAAGAGAAGACGAAGACAGTGGAAGGCATCCCTTTAAGTGCTATCCCCATTGCAGGTTTGAGCATAGCGACAGTGACAACAGTTCCATCCGCAACAACAGTGTAGGTACCAGAAGGCACCATAGACCTGGCCAAGTCTATGGAGAGAATGAATTTGCAGGAGTCTGAAATTAGTAGACTCGAGAAAGAAGTGGAAAATCTCCAAGAGCTAAAGACTTCTTTCCAGACAAGTCTAGCCAAGGAGAAGCAGGTGAATGAGCAAATCAGGAAGGAGCTTCAACAGCTCGAAAAACAGACTGTGGCGGGTAAGACTCTGGCCGAGGCCAAAGAGGTGATATGGACTGATATTTCCAAGTCCATAAATGAAATATGGCCAATGTTTCAAATAATGTTTGAACAGAACGAGTTGCTTGAAAGGAGCAAACACGCTGTGGAGAAAATCAGGACAGAGCTGGGAGACATGCCAGCTCAAGCTAATGAAATCATAAGGTTCCTAAATTCAAATACCAGGGAGGAACTAGAAGAATTGAAGATCGAGGACATGACAGAAACTATACTGGAGGTGAAAAGAGTTTTGACCAAAAGAGGCCTCATGCTTCAGCTTGAGGAGAAAATCCAAGTTATGGATCAAGGAGTGCAGAGGTTCTTCCACAAGATAGATGCTCTACAAAGAAACGGCCTACCTGGTATGAAGATCATCAATGATAAATTGATGACACTCCCTGATTATAAGAANCAGGATAGAAACTATACTGGAGGTGAAAAGAGTTTTGACCAAAAGAGGCCTCATGCTTCAGCTTGAGGAGAAAATCCAAGTTATGGATCAAGGAGTGCAGAGGTTCTTCCACAAGATAGATGCTCTACAAAGAAACGACCTACCTGGTATGAAGATCATCAATGATAAATTGATGACACTCCCTGATTATAAGAAAAAGTTGACCGAAGCATCTAGTTCCAAATTTGCAGGGGTACAAGGGAGTATCACGGGAAAAGAATTCATCGAGGCCCTGCAGCTGGATATTGATATCCAACATGAAATCAAGCACATATTCGTCATCAAGCCCACATTCGCTAAGTACACGGATATGGATGAAGTGTACAGGAGATTGCTTAAAATCACAGTGCCAGGTCATATCAGATGGGAGGAGCTGTGCGATTTGCTAGATTAGCAGATGAGCTGTCTCGATCCAGTCACCTGTCCAGTCAGAAGAGGTTGCGAAGGCACCTCGCCAACGACCTACCCAGAAGTTCAACAAACAGTTGCATCGAGTCATCAAAACCGTTTTGATTAGTTAAGTTAGTTATGCTAAAAATAGGATGAGCACGTCCTGATCAGTTATGATAGGAACGTTTGTATTTTGACTTATAAATACTTCATTTTTCAATGTATTGAGGGTTGTTGATTTGCACACCCTATTGCCGTCAAGCTGTATCATTTTTGAAGAGACTCACCATTAATAAAGAAGAGGCTTTTAACAGGATTCTTGCATATGTTCACTGGTGATGTGTTTCTCTGAGTTAATGTTTTCTTTCTCCGTATTTCATTTTGTTGTCTGAATCTAATCTTTATGAATAACGTTATGTTGCAGGATTTATCTCTGATACCCTGTTTCCGATTCTAGAGATTTAAATGTTTATCTTCTAAATATCTTCGATTAAGAGATTCTTAAGTGCTTGTTAGTTGAAGTTATTTCCCTCATCTGTTCTTCCATTCATCATCTAAAATATGAAAAGATCCAGTGAATGTATTACCTCGCCTTGTCAAAACCTCTTTGGCGTTTCTGGTTATTTCTCAGAATTGATTAAATACAGACCCCATAGCCCAATGGATGTGTAATCTATCTCAACCGATTTATAAACCCTTTTACAACCAAACACACCTGTTCTTTTTACCTAGACTAAGATCTGAAGTCAAAACAAAGTTAAATCATATAGAGAGATCCCTCTCTGAAGCTGGAAGGGCTAGATCCCAGCTTTAAAAGTGGTTGGTTAAGGTTACCTTTGTAGATTTCTTCTTTTTCAACCTCTAGGAAATTTACCAAGTGATAACAAAACTGATTTATGAAGGAACTTGCTTTGATACTAATTGTTGGATTACTGAGAAGGGGGTGAATCAATGATATAGATTTTAAATCCTTTTAACCAAAATGTGCAAGTGTTATTTATCTTTATGATCAATATAACATTATCATCCAATAAGTGTAGAGTAAATAAACCATTAACAATGAACAATCATACACATACATAGTACACCGATATTTTTACGTGGAAACCCAATGTGGGAGAAAACCAAAGAATATTTTTTTTTATATGTGTTTAAGAATTGCATTCATTGGAAGCACCAAATTACTTTGTTCTCCAACTACAATTGGAAGGAGGCTCCGACCCGCTATATTTCCAGGCTACAACCCGAGGGAAACTATAACTCCCCAATTCTCTGGCTACAACTAGAAGGAGGCTACAACCCCCTATGTTCTTCGAATACAATCAAAAGGTGGCTACAACCACCTATCCTTTCCTCGTCCTACCTCCCTAAAGTATAAGTAAAATGATGAAACCATTGTCACACTGTCACTGTGAGATATACCACTGTAAACCTGTAATCAACATGTACATGTACTCAGTTTGTACCAACCAAAAACCAACAGATACATGCCTTATCTGTTCTACAGTGCGTGTATGTATGTGCCCTATCTATACTGCAACCTACATATGTACATGGACTATCTGTACATATGTACTGAAACTGTGCCCTATGCATACATCCTCATACATATCCTTTAACCAAATACATCTATATCTCTCTAGTCATGTGCCATACAAGTGTGTATAATCATGAACAAGTATAATAACCCTCACATGAACTAGACATCAAACCATTTCTTATATACAACCTCTCAATACATCAATCACTTCACAAATACAAGCTCTCAACCATGTACCACAAAAACCCTTAACCATATGCCAAGAAATACAAGATGTGCCTCAACACTAACAATATGTATCAATGATAAATATTGATTAAACCAACACTGTATTTCTGTAGATCTGACTTATACAGAAAATCCCATGCAACCACTAATCTCTCTACGGAAAATCCTCAAACTCCCACAACCATTTCTCATGTAGACAACAAACCCAACTACTCATAGAAATAAGAAATACCTTTTGTACCAGTAGATAGATATGATGTAACCGATCACTATAGACCTTCCTGGGAGCTTGCTTTCAGAATCTAGAGATTTGGCATCTTCATCTTCTCAAGTTTTTATGGATTTACCCTCATGTATGCACCCTATTATACTACTATCCCATGTACATACGCGCTCTGCTCCACTGCAACCTGTGTACACCTCAAAAAGTAGGGTTTTTTTAGTATTTTCTGTAATTTTGAAAATTTTGCAGACAACCCTTTGTGCTACCTCAGACTTGCGCAACTTCAGATGTATCAATGAGTACCTGCAATAAAACTTACACAATAATAGATATTCAATGTGCTCAATAGGTGCTAATAGGAGATCCTTGATCTCTTATTTATACTTCCATGTAGCTTCCTCAAGGGGTTACTTTCTAACCAACTTAACCCGATTTTCTTCTTTTAGGGAGAACCCACTTCTAACCACTTGTCCACTTCTAACCAACTTTTCTACAAATAGTAAATTCTCCACTTCTAGTTGCAACTAATTTATTTTTAATTATTTTCTTATTGCAACAATTTAACCCATGATTAACTCCTAGTTTCACTCACTTGACTAGTTGAATTTTTCTAGGAGCTTCTAGAATAATTTGACTTCTTTGACCTTCTAGATAACTCATGAGGGTTCTCCAACTTCACAAGGCCACAACTCTCTAACAACGAGGAGTTATGTGGCATTCCACATATCAACAGAAATGGCATGACATGTACTATCCATCTAGAATAGTTTTACCTGCAAATATACTAACCTTCATACCATTATACACCAAACAAACTTAGATCCCTTAACCATACTATTGGGCTACCGAAATTTGCTATTGGACTTGCTTCAAGGGTTGATATCAATGAAAACCAACCCAATTAATCAACAACTACCTATTTCATAACATATTTAAAAATCAAATGCTTTTGTCCCAATGACATACCATGATGTTAATAATGTTTGCAAAAATAAGAAAACAAAAACTTGGCTACATAAAAGATAACTTGTTTCCTTCATTCTTTACTATAAACATTACTCCTATTTTTTTTCTTCATATATGTATATTAATTGTAATTAAAAAAAAAATTATATACTAATGTGAACTTTTAAAACATTTTAGATCCTCTAGTTTATAAGGTTTATTCCTTTTCTTTTCAAATAACACAAGACTCTTACAAATTGGAAAGGATGATATAATGTCTTCATCAATATAACAAACCAATTCTCAAATAAAATATTTTTAATAGTAATATATTTATATTCTTATTATTGATGACAATAATATGAAAACCTCCCTTAAATTACTTTATCATTTCCATTCGTCATTTCAAAAGTAAATTAGTAATATATCTAAATGAAGAAGGAAACACACTTGCTTAGTAATAAAGCCTTTTTGTAATTACCACCAACTTGTAATAATTCTTGTAAATTTAATCCACCCATTTACATTTTGTTTTTCACAACATGTTATAAATGAGTCATTGTGATATGTAAAATGGCTTTGCCCTATCCTCTACATAAGATAAACAAAAAAAATGTATTAACTAGCACAACCATATTAATTAAAGATTGTTGATATATGTTGATTGATGACATTATTAAAGGTGTAAAATATGAATGTTGTCAATCGATGCATATCAAGTATATTTAGTTAATATGGTTATGGTTGTGCTAGTTGATGGCTTGCATTTGGGGAGAGCATAAATGATAACAATAATATTAATAAGAATAAACATAAAAATATTAATATATATATATTTAATGAGAACGATTATGAAATATATTAGAAGGACATCAAAAATCTACTGGAACGGTTACAAAAAACCTTCATTAAATTAGGTGCAGTGCTTATTTCGAGCGTTTGTCCTCGGATAAATATTTAAGGTAATCTTTCGTATCCCTTGTTTCCATCTAAAGATAGGACACCTTTGCTCAACATCGCTTCCTTGTTTCCCTCTTTGTTTGCTTCGCCATTTAATTCCCAGAGTATATGGAATAATTGGATTGACTGAAAGCTGTCTAGAAGGAGTTTGATTTTCTTGAGTATTTGCCTGAGTCGTATATGGCTAGGAAGGATCTTAGAAGAAAGAGCCTGAATAATGATACAAGAATCCCCGAAGACATTTAGGTCTGTAATGTTCTTGGCTAGGGCTTGAGAGAGTCCTTGCCAGAGGGATAACGCTTCAACTATGATATTGGTGTCCTTGCCAATTCCCCAAGAATACAAGAGAATATTTCTTTCCTCGGGATCTATTAGCACCCCTCCACCGCCTGCCACACCTGGATTTCCTTTAGAAGCTCCATCAAAGAAGAGGCTATGTTTCTGAAGCGAGTTCCGCCATTTTGTGAAGGATGAAGAATCTAATTTGATCTCCCATTTGTTTGTGGGAGGAGCTGGAGTTGTTTCCACTTTCAGCGGGTTTGGGAGAATGCTGGACATCCATTCTTCTTCGATTGAAGTTAAGTTACCTTTGTTTGCTGGGAGATGAATAGAGGAGAGGAAATCCCTCATCAGTGCTTTGAATTTTGCTACCACTTGGTCTGCGCTGGTTTTTTTCCCCTTGAAAATTCATGCTTTTCTCTCTAGCCATAATTTCCACAGGATAAATTTTGGTAGTGTTACCCAACAAACTTTTAATCGCTATTTATTGTTAAGGGAGATAGGGCACACATTATGCCAATGGATGAGGACTAAGGGTAGCTCGACTGGGAGGGTTACAAGGTTCGTCCAAGGGACTAGCGCATGCCTCCAAACCTCCTGAGCAAATGGGCAGTTCAACAAAAGATGGGTCACTGATTCTTCCTTTGAGACACAGAAGGGGAAACGTGTGGAGAATTACCACCCTTTTCATTTGAGGTTGTCTCCTATGAGAATGGCGTTGTGAGCCAATATCCAGGTGAAAATATCGATTTTTGGAAGGCATTTTATCCTCCAGATCTCTTTACATAGTGTTGGATTGGGAGGGACGTTCGGGGTCACGTTCACTTGCTTGTAAACTTCAGAGGCAGTGTACCTACTGGATCCCCATCCCCTGAGATCTTTTTGTCTTGCTGCGTATGGCGATTTCCCCTGAATAAAATATCTTAACAGAGCTTCCTCGTTTTGCAGATGGCTTGTGCATCTTGGCAGTTTCCAGTCTTTCCAGGTTTCGATTTCATTTGAGTGCCAGCTTGAAATATCCCACAACATGGTTAACCTTTGAGCATGGATAAAGTCTTTGAGATTAGAGGAGCCTNTCCTCGTTTTGCAGATGGCTTGTGCATCTTGGTAGTTTCCAGTCTTTCCAGGTTTCGATTTCATTTGAGTGCCAGCTTGAAATATCCCACAACATGGTTAACCTTTGAGCATGGATAAAGTCTTTGAGATTAGAGGAGCCTGACAGGGATTCTAATGGTGGCTCTCCCAAAATTGAGTCCTCCCATATTAATATAGCTTTTCCATTGCCCGGGGTCCAAGTTAGGAGAGGTTTGAAGAATTCAGAGGCTTTTTGACAGACTGTGAAGATAGAGGATCCTTTTGACACTTTAGGGGCTGTGTCGAGACATCTTCTCCTTACTCCATTGAAGTATATCTTCCATAGTGCATGTTTTCTCCAGGTTAGCTTTTCGGTTACCAGATTCCAGAGGAGCTTGGACCCTAGTGCCATATTTTGGGATCTCAGATCTCTTATCTGAAGGCCTCCTTCTGTGTAAGGGTTTATTGCTTCCCCCCAGCTGACTAGTGGCAATTTTTTGTCGCCCTGTTTGCCTCCTTTCCACAAGAATCTTCTCAGAATTGCCTCAAGATTGGTTATGATTCCATTTGGGGCTAACATAATGGAGCTTTGAAAAACCAGGATGCTGTTAAGGACATATTTGATGAGCACCGGCTTTCCTTCCAGATTTAGCCAGGTAGCCCCCTAGGCTTGGATTCTAACTTTGATCTTGTCAAGCAACGAAGACCAGTGAGAGGAGTTACGCTTGGATTTGAAAATAGGTACTCCTAAATATTTGAAAGAATCCCACTGCGTTACCCCTTCCATCTCCATAGTGTGAGCTATTTCCACCATTTCCCTTGGCTTGCAGTTCCATCGAAAGATTTGACTTTTCCTAGAGTTTATCTGACTCCCAGAGGCTTCCTTATAGAGATCTAATTGTTGTTTGAATTTACGGGCTATAATGGTACTTTCCCCTCCCAAAAGGAGCGTATCATCGACAAATTTAGCATGATTGATATCTTTAAATCCTCTTGCTATTTTTATGCCCATTATGATCCAGGTGGATATCGGTGGCTACCCACCTTTTTCGACTGGCTCAAAACAGTTTTCTGGCAATTTCGGCAATTTACTATTTTTAGCAGGTTTTAACTTCCAGGGCCATTTTGAGGGCCTAAATGAAGGTTTTTAGAGATCGAGGTTCTCAACAATAGATAAATATACTATTGAGCCCCCAAAATGAATCTCCTTTATGATACCTTTCCAACGAGCTATCATATGCCTAAAATGGAGATCGTATGCAAAAGTTACGACCCCGAGAAGTTGATGTACTAACTTACCCAAACGGGGCCCACATGACTTTTGCCACTTCATCTCCTAGGGTTAGGTTTTTGGATGTCTAGGGTTTTTTTCATTCCTGCTTATTGTAAAAATGCCTTTAGAGCCTCATTGTAATCATATTCTTGCGAATGCGAGTAGCCGTCACATCTCTTCTCAGAGATAAGCTGCCACCATTCTAGCGAGTCTTTCACTCTGTATTTTTATAGTCTTTGTACATTTATTTCATTGATAGAAATCGTGTATTACTGTACCTATGTGTTTATGGTTGCATCTCTGATATATTTCTTTTATATTATTGAATATTTGCGATATCTCTGTGCATTTATTTATTATATCTCCGCTCTCATTTCGTGCCAAAAATAATCTGGATTAGTGGTATTAGAGCAGGCTGCTCTTAATCGTTTTTTTAGTGCATGTCCCTGACGATGTCCGAGTATAGCAAGTTGGGTCTCGAGCTTGTCTCTCTTGAAGACAATCGCTCTTTCACACCCAAGAAACCCTCAATGGCGGAAGAAAAGAAAAATGACGGAGCAGATGATCCTATCAATCTGTTGCTTGAGCAGGCTCTCACATGATAGAGCGACGAAATTATGGAGAGTTTTGTCCACATCCTTAAACGCCTGCCGATAGCATCAGGCACATCTTCATCAAGCGGCCACTTTGGAGGCACCTTGCCTTTCAAGGTACAATTTAATTTTGATATTCCTGTATTTGAAGGACAGATAGATGCAAAAGCCCTAGAAAAATGGTTAACTCTGCTAGAAGGTTATTTCTCTGTTCACAAATTTTCCGACAAAGAAAAGATCACCTTCGCACTCCTTAAATCTCTCCCTCATGTCAAACATTGGTGGGAAACTTACTGGGAGAAAATTTCCACAGAGGAGTCTAGAATATATGGGGCCGATCCCACTTGGGATTTTTTTGTGGATGCAGTAAAGGAACAATATTACCCTGTTGGAAACTATGAGGACCAGTACATGAGATGGACCACACTGCGGCAAGAGAGGGGCCAAACAGTTCTGGAGTTCACCAATACCTTCCATACCTTGCAAACCAAGCTCGGTATCAAAGACTCTGAGCGACATTTGGTTCTGAAATACCGTGGGGTTCTACACAGATACATCCAAACTGAAATGGATTTTCTGGACATCTCATCACTCGGTGCTGCTTATCGATATGCTGTTAAAATTGAGAAGAAATTTAAGCACCAGAACAAATGGGAATTTGGGTCTGCAAATCCGCAACAACCAAAGTATGACAAAGGCGGCCCTAACAAACAGTCTCCCGAAAACTAGTCTAAGACACAGGAAAAGAAGGGTCATGGGAAGACAAATAAGGACACTGAAAAATTGTGTGATTTCCACAAAATCCCCTGGCACAACACCGATGAATGTCACTCAAAACAGTCATTGGTGGTCGAGATCAAATACAAGGAGCCGAACCTTGATTCAGAATCGGATTCTGAAAATACTGGTAAAGGACAGATCATCGACGCAGACCCCACTGCTATTGTCGTGACAGCAACAATTCAACCAGAAGAACCAACAGATCCTAAAGAGGGGGAGCACCTTTTTCATTCACAGATGTGGGCGAAGGGGACCCCACTGCATTTTATTGTTGATAGCGGAAGCCAGAAAAACCTCATCTCAACAGAGGTCGTCAAACAGTTGGGATTGTCGACAACACCACACCCGTAGCCATACAACATCGGGTGGCTTCGGCAAGGACAAGATCTTCATGTCAGCCAACAATGTTGATTGTCATACGGCATCCAACCCTTCAAGGANCACTGGATGTCTGTGATGTTCTATTGGGCCAACCATATATGTGGAGACGCCATGTTGTTTATGAGTCTCGACCCCGTAGTGTCATTGTTACTTTGGGGAGTCATCTCTACAGAATACCAGAGGTAGTTCCAACTATTGTTCCACCTAAAAAGTGTTACAAGGTAGTATCTCATACTGCAAAATTCAGCTTCTTCACAATCTATTCAAAAGGGGAACATAAGGACACTGCAACCACTACAACCTCTCCCCCTGCACCTTCTATCCAACAGAATCAGGTCGAAAAGGTTTCAGCAAAGCACATAGATTCCTTCTGCACACCTTCCTCTCATGTAGCTGGACTTGTTGAACAACCTCATCTTCAACAGGTTCATGACAGAATTCCACAAATTAAGCAGCGCGACGTCTCCAGCAATACAAGCAACTCACCAAGATGCAGATCCAGCAAATGCTTTTCCCTCTCCCCGGGGAACTCAACGCAATGGAGACCATTGCTTCCTAAGGAGGGAGGATTGATCCAGGTGGATATTGGTGGCGACCCACCTTTTCCGACTGGCTCAAAACAGTTTTCTGGCAATTTTGACAATTTACTATTTTTAGCAGCTTTTAATTTCTGGGGCCATTTTAAGGGCCTAAATGAAGGTTTTTAGAGATCGAGGTTCTCAATGATAGTTGAATGCATGATTGATCCCCCAAAATGAATCTCCTCTATGATACCTTTCCAACAAGCTATCATACACCTAAAACAGAGATCGTATGCAAAAGTTACGACCCCGAGAAGTTGATGTACTAACTTACCCAAACGGGGCCCACATGACTTTTGGCGCTTCATCTCCTAGGGTTNCCACTACAACCTCTCCCCCTGCACCTTCTATCCAACAGAATCAGGTCGAAAAGGTTTCAGTAAAGCACATAGATTCCTTCTGCACACCTTCCTCTCATGTAGCTCGACTTGTTGAATAGCCTCATCTTCAACAGGTTCATGACAGAATTCCACAAACTAAGCAGCGCGACGTCTCCAACAATACAAGCAGCTCACCAAGATGCAGATCCAGCAAATGCTTTTCCCTCTCCCCGAGGAACTCAATGCAATGGATACCATTGCTTCCTAAGGAGGGAGGATTGATCCAGGTGGATATTGGTGGCGACCCACCTTTTCCGACTGGCTCAAAACAGTTTTCTGGCAATTTTGACAATTTACTATTTTTAGCAGGTTTTAATTTCTGGGGCCATTTTAAGGGCCTAAATGAAGGTTTTTAGAGATCGAGGTTCTCAATGATAGTTGAAGGCATGATTGAGCCCTCAAAATGAATCTCCTCGATGATACCTTTCCAACAAGCTATCATACACCTAAAACAGAGATCGTATGCAAAAGTTACGACCCCGAGAAGTTGATGTACTAACTTACCCAAACGGGGCCCACATGACTTTTGGCGCTTCATCTCCTAGGGTTAGGGTTTTGGATGTCTAGGGTTTTTGGCATTCCTGCTTATTGTAAAAATGCCTTTAGAGCCTCATTGTAATCATCTTCTTGCGAATGCGAGTAGCCATCACATCTCTTCTCAGAGATAGGCTGCCACCATTCTAGCGAGTCTTTCACTTTGTATTTTTACAGTCTCTGTACATTTCTTTCATTAATAGAAATCATGTATTACTGTACCTCTGTTTTTATGGTTGCATCTCTGATATATTTATTTTATATTATTGAATATCTGCGATATCTCTGTGCATTTCTTTATTATATCTCCGTTCTCATTTCGTGCCAAAAATAATCCGGATCACATTAATTCCTGTTGAGTACGACATTGTTCTAGTTGGAAACTTAGTGTTGAGGCTTGAATGGCATAGAGAAAAAGAGACAGCGGGTAGCCCTGTCTTAGCCCCCTAGAAGCCTGAAAAAAATTTGTTGCTCCACCATTGACTAATGGGGCTATCCATGGAGACCCGATATAGGCCTTAATCTAGTGGATGAGAGCAGTACTGAAACCAAACTTCTGCAATACCTGAAATAAAAATTCATGCCTTACTCTGTCAAAAGCATTTGCAAGATCTAACTTCACAACCATACCTTTT
>JASDQU010589017.1:15053-27065 GCA_032191745.1 Picea mariana | reverse complement strand
GGTCCCATGGATAAGTGGACCATAGTGCTGAAGTAGACTAGAGAACTAGGGTCCCATGGAGAAATGAAAACCATCACGCTGAAGTAGTCCAACATCAATTGTGAATTGGGGTCCCATGCCCAAGTGTTCATGTGAACTCCACACGAAATATATCTGAACTCAAGAACTAGCTGAAAATGATACTCCAAAGATCTACATTGATCACGGGGATCTAAATATGTAGATCCCTCCATATCCCCAAAATCATTTGAATAATATGCTAGTACTGAAGAATACTGAAAAATAGTGTGCATAGAAGACGCTGGACTTCTTTCCATAATGTGCTCTATATGAGGTGAAGGAGAGTCATCAAATAGAAGATGGAAGTGGTTGTCATCCCATAAATGACAACTATTCATATACCAATCATCACAATCATCCTCAAAAACATACCAAGAATACACTTCTTAATGATATTCATTCATGATGTCCGCCATAAGAAATCTCTCCTACATACTATCCAATGAATTTTGAATACTACACAAACTATCATTGAGGCCATCTGCAAGGTCATGGAATGTGTCATGCAATGTGCCACACCATTGGGCTTTGAATGCTTCAGTAATATGTAGAATTTATTTGAGGGTTTGAGAAGAAATAKCCATCTGAGCACCCTATGAAATCTGCAGTCCCTCCACTGTCATGAAAAAACCTAAAAAATAGAACAATAAATTATTKCAGAAAATCGCGACGTTTTATGGAAAAACCCTGAAAAACTATTGAATTTAAAATGCTCATAACTTCACTTTCCAGACTCCGTTTTGGCTGATTTTGTTTTTGAAATTGGGTGAAATTGTGAGAGGAACTCAGATCTGTAATTTGTTTGGGCAAATTTGGACTCCAACTACTACAGAAATAAAAACAATTGCACCGCCGTCCGCGGAAAAAGCCTGAAAAATTGCAGATTTTAAAACTTCAATATCTTGACTTCCCGGACTCCGTTTCAGACGATTTTTTTTTCAACTTGGGTGTTTTTCTGAGAGGAACTCAGATCTACAACCTGTTTCTGCAAATTTTGTATAGAAATATACCGAAAATTTCTGGAATGTTGCAGTCCTCTTTTTTCTTCTCCGAAAAAAATTTGCAAAAATAAAAAAATTTGCCCACAATGTCTGCCAAGGAAAGTGCTATGATACCACTTGTTAAGAACCTGAATAGATCTACAAATATAATCACCACAAATACTGAATACACAATAGATCCAAAGAGAAAGATAGAAGAAACCACACTTTATTATTACCAAACCCTTAAGGTAGGGCAACACCATACAAAGGATCCTATTATGGAAGGGATCCTCTCCTATTCACTTGCCTCTTCGAGGGGGCATCCTCCTATTAAGCTACTGCTCCAAATACAATAATTCTCTTCATGTCCCATTACATTTCTTGAACCCCTTTATATAGTGCTACCATCACCTGAGAACATTCTAGAGGAGGAATCTTCTAGAAGTAGAACCTTCTAAGAAGTCCTCTTACATTTATTATATCTAACTACCCATTTATTATATCTAACTATCATAGTAGGGCTTATTTAATAATATAGTGGACCTAGTCCACCTTACATTGAATGACCTCCACTATTATCATTATGGGCCCTCCGTGCCTCCCCCTACTACCTCTCTAGCTACCTAACACTTTCATACTGAACATGGCCTCCCTAGATATTCTATATGCTAGATATCCAAAAATTATGGTATGTAAGGGAGAGAGGAAACAATCACATATGTCATAAATATATTTTGTATAGTTTATATCCCATATATCCGAACAATAAAAATGCATAGGTGGTTGATCTTGTTCCCAAATCCATCCAAAGGTCGGAAATTGTACAAAGGAGCATACATAATAAAGGATGTATGCAAACATATAAAAAATGGGTTTTTTCATACCTGGGACATTCATGAGGTTCTGGAAGATATTGAAGGTTAGTATGTGTGCCCAATTGAATATTTTTCCTATATTCACTACTTTGTAGGCCATTATCATTCATTCCATCTTAAAATGAGTGCTTGTCTCTTCTCCATAAAGCCTGCATATCATGGTTTTTAACATTATGTGGGGATTTTTTGAATTCATGGGCTGGGATTAACCATTGTCCTTACTTGAATCTTCTGTCTTCGTAACACCACCAATCCTCCATCAACTCAACAAAATCCTTGTTTTCCTTATTGAATTTCCTAAAAGATGGTTCGTTTAAGGACACCACGAGCTTTGTAAGGTGGTATCAGAGACTTATGTCTTCGGGCCTCAAGGATACCATTTGAATTCCTGATTTTCCCACGATTGTAGCAGTACTTTGGTAAATATATTTGAGACACCATTTTGTTGCATCGTTGTAAGGAAACAACATCGGACAAGCAACCAATAGGTGAATGCAAATTTTCTGGATATTTCGATAAACTTCTAAATTCTCCTCCTTTGGTGGGAAATATACAGTATTGAAGATCTTGTAGATTTCATCATATACMTTAGACAATGATCTACCCCGTTGTGAAAACTGGTATCGATAACCAAAATGTCTCCTGGATTCATAACAAGTGTAGGCACATGTGTATTTGCTACGRGGTTTTTCCCTTTTCTTGTCTGAGGTCGCGACACGGTGTTGATGCAATGTCCTACAATGAAAAAAAAATCACATAAGCTTACTAAATGGATACAAAATTACAAAAAATCAAGATTATGCTAATCGCATACCTGTTGCTTTTGAAATCAGGTCGAAGCTCGAAGCTAACTTGTGTTCATAGTATGCAAAGCATAGTTTTCACAAGTTTACTGAAGTGTGTATTGTGCTAGTTAGAGTTTACAAGGTGTTATGTAGATGTAAATTACCCTAACCCTTTGTAATTAATGTCGAGTAGAGGACAGTTCATTCGGAGTTGGAAAATTACTTTTCCATTACTTCATTCAAAAGTACACATGCACTCAAGATCGTGTATTAGGTTCCTAATGGTCAAATGATTAGTCATGAAAAAATTCTCGATGGTGCTGTCGAAGGAATTTCGATTAGAGAGGGGAATGTTAAGGTTATTCTTCATTTCGATGGGAATGATATCGAAGAATATTCCCCTTTTGTATTGGGAAACATGCCAAGGAAGAGACGTTTCAAATCGTTCCACAATTACCTTTTTCATGTTGTTTAGTTAATGCGCTATCGAAAAGGGTGCTTGTTGGAGAGAAGACTTAAGTTGAAAAACTAACTCCAACATACAGATTTTCGATGCTGCTATTAGGATGTGTTTCCATTGAAGAGAAAGGATCATGTTATGTTGTAGCTCCGACGAGAAAGGTATTGAGGCATATTCATTTTTAGCATTGGGATGGGTGTCAGACATGAGACGTTACAAACTGTGCCAATATTTTTTTTTTATATGCTATCGAAAAGGTCTCATCAGAGAGAAGAATTAATGCTAAAAATCAAACCTCGACACCAAGCCTTTTGATGGTGCTATCAGAAGAGTTTTCCATCGGAGAGGAAGGGTTACATTATTTTGTATCTCCGACAAGAAATGTATCGATGAATATTACCTCCTCGAGAATCATACCCATTCAAAGCGTTATACTTGTGAGGAGGTTGAAGTCTGTGAATAAAATGGATTAATCAACCAATCTCTCCTTGCCTCATCATTTTAGTGGCCCATAAGGGACCCACTCTCATGCAATTGAGGTTTACCACTTAGATTATCTATTAAAGACCAGTAATCACCTGACATGTAGACACATGGAAAGCACTCTATGGCTTAGTGGAAATATATGCGTCAGAGTAAGGTCTATCGGAAAGGTATTCATTGGAGTCAAGTTTAAAAGGGAGAAAATCCTTTTGACAGTAACGATTCCAATAGAACACTTTTCAATAGTGCTATGAGAAAGGTTCTATTGGAAGATAAATCAAAGTTGTTCATTTATTCATTCCGAGGAAAAAATTCTTGTTGGGTAATATCCCGATAGCTCTCAGGCATGATTATACAAGAGAATATTTTCCTTATGGTTTAGCATGACTTAGAATTTGGTCTTTTTGGACATAGGCCAATTGATATGAGCATAAAAGCAAAAGACCTTTGATTTTCATGGTGCTTGCTTGGTTAAGTTTGAGATTGCCTTAGAAAAATAGTAGCATTCCTATGTTAGTATCCAATCAAGTTAGTAGTGATACAATACCTTACCCAAATTTTGATAGGGGGTAGCTAATGAAATCCTCTTAGTTAGAAAATTTTAGTGGGTAGTTGTGAGGGCACAACAAAAAGGGCTCAACAAACTCATAGGAATTCAAGTAGGGTCGTTATTCATCTCTCAACCATAGGAAATACTTTGTTATTTCCACCATCAAGCACAATGGGAAAGCGAAAACCTTGTCTTTGTTAATTCCCCTAGAAACCCTCAGTGAATCGAAACCCCATTAACTGTCTATCACTAGTTGAGTAACATATACCTCCACTAAGAGTTCATCCCTAGTTAAATGGTCCAACTGCTACAATCGTTGAACATAACTCAAATGCCACTTAGCCAACCTTATCCCTTGCATGCTCTCGTTAGTGAGGGTCTTGGTCCTTCTAGCCAAACTCCTCAATGCACTCAATGAATAACCCGATCCCTTTCATCAATTTATCCCACTTAGTGGACCTCATCCACTAAGTAGGTCATTCAATGTCGTTGGACAAATGCTTTTCCCCTTCTACTGAAGTACTTCAAATTTCTCACTAAAGGCTCAACCAACCATACCACAACCCATTCCTCCCATTGAATCATATCACATAGTGGACCTCATCCACTTTGTGGGACATCTAAGCCCATCGATTAGATGCCTTGGTCCTCTCAATGAAATACTTCGACCTCCTCATTGAAAACTCAATCAACGTTCCACCTCTAATGAATTTCCAAATTCATTTTGGACATTGATCACTAACATTAACACAAAAAGAAAAAGGATCCAACATGTTCCACTATGCCACATGCTCTATTGGGCATTGTTACTGCCTAAACTAGAACCCTTGTGAAAAGTCCCAACACATTTGCTAACTTATTAGAGGAAATTTTCTAAAAAAATGGGCCTTATAAGAAAAACCATGCTTGTTGAGTTGGGAATTCAATAACCGATAGAATTTCAAAGAATTGAGTCCACCATAATAGTTGAGTTCGACATATAAAAGTTAAGGATGATTATGTGTTATGTTTCTATTGGACAATATTTAACCATATGTACACCTAAGCTTAGTTAAGATCTTGGTGAGATTGTCTCGGGAGATGTTCAATGTCTTTGAAATACTCAATATGGAATATTTTATATTATTAATACTTTTATTTATTTACTGTATGATATCTATTACCATTTATTTATTATATATCAATAATAATGTGTGCTTCCATTACATATTAATAATTTATTTTTATTATTATGTTATATAATAATAATAATAATATCAGACGTATTCTAACTGTTCAACATTTTTTCCCTTTTTCAGTTATATTTTTTGTTAAATTTTACCGAAATCCAACGAGAATTCGTTGCATCTACAGATTTGAGTGGTTAATTACGTATAATTCGAGTGCTCCAAGGATTTTTCCGCACGGTGAATCCATTTATGGATTCATAAATGCAATTTAAACAACAAAAAGTTGTGATTTCATGCAGATTTATGTTGTCGGATTTTGGCAAAAAAGACCAAAATGTAGAACAATTAGACAATGTCATTATATCATATCATATAGTTATTAATTTATGATATGATATAGTTATTAATTTATAATATCATATTATTATTATTATATGATATTTAATTAGTAGTTATAAAGTCATAATATACTTATTAATTTAGTATTATGTAACTTTATATAATAATTAATTCATACTACAAATATCCTCTAATACTTCTTACACATTCACATTTGTATTGTATTATAATATGCTATAATAAGTATATCCTCTAATACATCAATCATATTCATATTTTTATTATAATATAATAAGTATTGAACTTTTCCTATGTATGCATTCATAGTATTATTTTGTTATAGTTATTAATCGATATTATATTATGACTATATTATATATTTAATATTTTTATAATATATTTTTCCTCGAAAATCAGTATGGGAAACCCAAGTACTTCCCCACTTTGTGGATGGTAAATGGGGCAAACCGTCGGCCCTACAAATAACGGACCTAACCCCATGGGGGCACAAGAGATTCAGACCCATGACCTTGTCTGCTGGGGATAGCTTCACATATGGCTTAGAACCACTTGAGCTAACACTTGGGGTTTATACATTATTATAATATATTGTTATATCATATTATACATTTATTCTAATGTTGCCACTTTCACATTTATTCACAATAGTATTATATTATAGTTATTAATTCATATTATATTATGATTATATTCTATATTATTATATTATAGCTATACTATAAATTATTATTATATATTAGCATCATGTATTAATAATTTATTATTTATTCTATTTTCATATTATATATTAATGATAATTGTTTATTGTATGATATTTATTATCATTTATTGTCTATGCACAATAATCTACACTTTCCATTATTATTTTTAACTCTGACAGCTCATAATTCTAGATTAGCCTAGCTTATATGACTATGTGATGTGGCATACATGGATTTAATGTGACACATACTGATTATTATTTTATAATTTCCTTAGGAGGCCCATTTTTGGACCAAATTTATTTTAATATTCTAGAGTAACAAAATAGGAAGTACACCATTGTCACCTTGGTACATTTTCCCTTTCATTTTATGTTAACACCTAGAAACCAAGGGGGTATCCCTATTTATGAAAGTAAACCTCTCTAAGTGAATTATGACCATGCAAGATTATGATTTACTTTAATGAATCCAAAATATATGTAACAAGACCAAACACAAGGATTCAAATAAGTGATTAAATGTTTTAAAGATAAACAATTAGAAACAATAGCATAAACCACAAGTATATCCACTTGAGAAAGAGGGCTAGGAGCTAGTGGATGTGTGTGCCAAATATAATATGTATGATATACAATGAAAACAAATTTAGATTTGCATTTATTTTTATCACTCAACAAATAAAAATTCAAGATAGGCAAGAGCCACCTTCAAGCTACTTTAGGGCATAAAGGGTGAAACCAATTAACATGAATCAATGGTGCAATGTGTGCTTTGATTACCAAACAATTATATACTAGAACAAGGATAAGATTATGGCTATCCACAACTTATGAATTTGTTTTTATGATAAATTAAATGCAAAAATCTCAGATTTGAAGTAGAGAGAAAGCCATCCAAGAGAGAGATAATCCACTTGTGAACAAGACATCTTGGATGATTTTACTAGGAAAAGATATATTCTATGAAATAATAACCCAACAAACGTTAGAATCAAGCTCTAAATATATGCAACAAGGAACTAAGAATGAAATTGAAAAATCTACAGTGAATCCCCCTTAGGGTTTCCAACCTTAGCACTAGAATTCACCAAAAATATTTCTAAGTAAAAGATAAGCAATTATAAGCACTTTAGAGATCAATTTCACCATTGGATATGTAAGATAAAATTGTATTAGCAATCTAAAAATGAACTATAGGCTAGGTATGAGTAAAAATGGACCTTTAAGCAATAATCCCTAGCCTTAGGATTTCTCCAAACTTGATTTTTAATTATTGTTATGTGTTTTCCAGATTTGAGAAAGCCTTAAATCAACCCACAAAACGTTAGATAAAACCTTGAAGCACAACTCTATTGGGTTATTTGACCTTATTAGGGTTTTCGATGAATAATTAATCACAAACCCTTGATAAAATAAGTCTAGAAAATGGAATAAATTGTTAACTTTGCACTAGACTTGGAAAAAAATTTGAATTACGATTTTTCTTTGATTTTTCACCATTAGATTTCTTTCTATTTTTTTTGTTGTTGTTGTATTTTCAGGGTTTTTTCGTTGGTTGTTGGGAGAAGACAATTGCCTTATTCTGACTAGGGATTATGGGGTCAATAAGTATGCCCCTATGAAAATTGGTCATTCTTATCTTAAGGATTAGGGTTAAGAGATTAAAACCCTGAGGGTAGAATAATCTCCCATATAATCAAGATGAGGTATGAAGACCAAGGTCCTACAAGAAGGGATTCCACAAGGGAAAAAAACTTCACCAACAAGATCAATTATAACTTGAAATAAATACTTAAAATCTTTGCCAAGGAACCAAGAGGAAAAACAAAGAAAATGTTTGAATACTTACCCAAGATAACAAGAGATTAAGGAAGGAACAAACACTAAACATGTTCTCTCCAAGTGGTATAGTAACCTTTCAATGTAGTGATCTTGAAATCTTGTCGTAGTCTTGAACTATCACAACAAATCTTTGATGCATCGTGAATAAACCAAGAAAGAGAAAGATCCAAGAATTGACACCAAAATCTCCAATAGGTAGATCTTTAACAAGTTATATTATCAAATGATATCCAACAATAACAATAATTTGGAATGAGAGGAGAGCCTTTGTTTATATATTATGCTTCTACATCCTTCTCATTCTTTATAATATTTTATCTCCTAAAATCTAACCTGGGAGAACCACAAAAAGAGACTTGTCATCAAACAATGAAGGAGACTAAGTCAAATACAAGTAAAATATGCCACATGTACAATAAAACCCTCATGAGAAGGGGACATCCCATAAAGGAGGGAGACTTGGTGAAGGATCTCAATGTTCCATCAAAAGAGTGTAGTGGAACTCTCAAAACATGGTGTGAAAATCTTCCAAGCATGAAAAGTTCCAATGTCTAGCTTCTAATTGTGGAACAAACTCATGGAAAGGGTGAGAAAAGGCCTCAAAAGGTGGACAAATCCTCAAATAATCTTCATAAACCCTCAAAATATGTCTCCAAGGCATGACCATGTCCATATCTCATGTCAAGGAACCTCTATGAAGCATGTAAGTGACCCTCCAAGTAAAAACAATGGGTCATAAAATCCCCAACAACTAGACTGATGTCCAATTGAGTGTGGCCAATCCTCAAATCAAGTGTAGAATAGCTCAAAAGATGACAAAATAAGAAAGCACTCTAGAATATTCAACGTGGAATGTGTAGAGGTGACTCATACAAGTGAAAATACCCATCTATGCCTCAAAGAATGTGACCAGTGCCATGGGATACATGTACTACCTAGAGAACTATGCGACTACCTAGGGAAACATGAAACTAAGTGAGCAACTGCATAATCATCTCCAAGAGTAGATGGTCAAAGTGTGACAAATACTTAATATGGGGTCCATGATTAGGCATAAGATAAGCGTGCTTTAAATAGGTATGACAACATTTACAACATGAGCAACACTTTTACATTACATATAAAGAAGTGAGAGAGACTAGAAACTCTCCTAGATCATGTGTCTTAGTGGATCCATCCATGCCTACCCATATCACAAATGATCGACATGGTGATGAGTTAGTGACACCAAGGGGTAGTCAGTCGAAGCCATAAGAACAATGAATATATTGAAATGTGGACCAAAAGGACATGCTTTGATTGACCATAATGGTTATGGAGATATCGTGACATAGGCCCCTCACTTATACATAAAAATCTAAGCATGGCTCAATAAAATACATGAATACAAATATAACCACACTTTTGGCTCATCATGGTACAATGATGTACATAATATGCTCATATGATGGATCATATATAGCAAAAAAATGTAGGGTGCACTAAAGTGAATATGACGTGTAATAGGAACCACACTATAGATTTGTTAGGATTTAGTCACCAAGAATGTTTACTATATTGGACATGGTTTGAACAAGTCAAGCCTACAAAACTACAAGGAAAAGACCCTTATAGAGGGACTCAAACTAAGGGTTAAGTATATTTATCCTAATGTGGAAGACAATAGAGTGACATATCCAATATTACATGCATTTATTAGTCCATGCAACATGGACTGTAACATACCTTGATTTATACAATATAAATAAACAATAGTTTTCCAAAGAATTGCATGAAATTAAATGTTGACAAGACAATATGTCACAATATTGGGTTGAAGAACTGTTTATATATGGAAAAAAGAAAATTAACTCAAGGATACAATGATCCTAAAAGAGCCACCTACTCATTTCTATCCTCTTCCTAGAATGCATTTGCATAAAAAAAATACCAACATATATTCCTATTACTACTAATGTTATTATACTATCCCAAAAGGTTGACCACATTCTGTGGATTCCAATGGTCTCTGTCAAATGGCCTTTATCCACTTCAAACAATTTTGGAACATTAACTCAAACGGATAAGCACATATTTTCTTATTTCCCTAGCAGAACAATATGATGTAAGAAAAAGAGAAGTGATTCAATTACATTGACACATTGATAAGGAAGATTCCACTTCCAGAAAACGTCGTATTTAAAACAATCAAGAAACAACCAAAAGTTATGGAAATATGCAAATACCTTCTTATGAAACACCCACATTTCAATCACTTTAAAAGATAATATCAAACAAGTGAAAATATGGAAAAGTAAACACAGAGGATGATCCCAACTCCCATTTCCAACAAGCAACCCAGGGGTGATTGAATCTATTAGGCCTAACTGATGTAGCTGACCATCACTGTTGTTGTTAAGCACCAACCGTCCAAGTAGTCTAGTTTAAAAGTAATGGATTTCCAATCTCTTGAGAACTATTAAACCATATGGAAATTAGAGTATTTATACTCCATGTTGAGCATGAAAGAAATTACACATCCCCCTCATAACCTCAAAATGTTGTGCAATTAACAATACTCACAAAGAATGTTGTTGAATCAATTGCTTGAATTCAAAGTTTAATGATATGAGTTTAGTTATCAAGGTTGATTTATTTGGTCACTACAAGAACAATATTGAAATTACTCCTAAAATTGAAGCCTTTGATCTTGAATGCATAAGCCAATTATTTACTAACTTTTTGTATTGGTCAATTCTGCAAAACACCACATTCCTTTTTTTTCCTTTTTGACAGAAATCCTCCATGTCCTCATATATTAAAACCATGTCAATTCCAGCTCACTGTATGAACTTAACAATCCCTTGGATCCCCCATTTCCAAAGGAAAGTATTAATTGTATTGATTACCACAAGATCTGAGAAGCAAGAAAGTGCAGTGACATGCATAAAAAAAGTTGTATTCAATCAAACCAAGTATCCTAAGTCAATAAAAACTTATTTGATCATGACCATGAATGATGGAGATTTATCGAGAATTTACACTTGGTTCCATTATAACAAATTTAGTCATGACCATAAATTCCAAATATTTCTTGAGACCTATATTTGGTTCCATTAGAAGAGTAAATATGCTTGTCTATTCCAGTGGCCTTCCAAAAACCTGCACTCATGACTCTGTTGGGTTAGTTGTTGTTGCCATTTATTTCCTTTCACGAGGACGGTAAAATTACCATTCCTTCTCTCCCATGTTAACCATATATTCTTTTCAAATTACAAGCAAACCTGGTCTCAAATTTGTGACTAAATCCATGTTGCATTACCTGAGATGCCCTTGGTCAGTGGAAATTGGAAAAAACGTATAATAAGCCACTGGTGCAATATTTCAATTGAGAGGATGCATAATAGTGATATAATAACTATTGGCTTCCATGTGACCAAACAATGCTAATTTCAACCTCAGCTTCTACCATTAACTATTATCATCTCGACCATAACATCAAATCCTTATCAACTCGATCAAGCACTGTAATTTTTAGATCTGCCAAGGGAAGAGGTAGTTGTGTTGAATCTATAACTAACACGATGAGAAGAGGGGCTCACTCAGAATGAGAACCCACATGGTAAGAGATCATGGAAAGACTTATACTAGAGTGAATTGATTTATCATTTATCTTGTGCAATGATAGTTACGATATGAGACAATTGAAATTTCTATGTTTGGAAAAACTTGTGCAACAATGTTTGAAACAAAGCAGAACAAA
>JASDQU010589016.1:46718-61199 GCA_032191745.1 Picea mariana | reverse complement strand
CTAGGACAAATTTATTCCATCTAGTTTCGTAGTAAAGAGTCCATTGAGCCTCCTTTATGCAGATGATCACAAAGTAGACAAAGTGCTCAAGGGATGTAAGACAATGTATGTTTGGAAGTGTAGAAGATGATATTTCATAAGTGTACAATATCTCAACTATCCATTGGTAAGGAAACTGATCATTGAGAGATTCAAGGATGGATTCTAAGTTGCCTACAAGGTGGTTTTATTTGAACATTTGGTGTGTATGTTGGAGAAATTCAATCTAGAATACATTTGGAGTGATTTCGTACTTCAATCTAGAATACATTTGGAGTGATTTCGTCTTGGAGGAATTGGCCCAATTCTATGCTTATAACTAATGCAGGTCAAGGCATTGTGGATCAGATCTAGCTTGATTACATGTCATGGTAAAAAACGTTTCTTTCCAAGATTGTAAAAGAAGGGGGCTTTCTTAGAATAGTGTTATGTACTTTTATCTAACTCTTGAATTTTGTAAATGCAATATAAAATGATATTATATGAATATTTTTCCAGCTACATATAACTACACCCAATAACGATCATATACTCGAAAGTAACAATATCTTGAGGACTATATGTAGCTTATGAATTGTATATGTTTGTTTCCACCTTCATCCCCTAGATATCATAAGGATCCTGGATTATATTAAAAAAAAATAGTATGTTATATGATATGAGGAAAGGTAGGAAGACACTAATGTCAATAAAGGTATTGAGCTACCAAATTGGTGAATTTTTTTATGAATATGCTGGCAGCCAAATTTCATTGTACCTAATAATGGTCATATATGCAAAGCAACAATAGCTTAAGGAGCATGTTTCTTTGCATTTAAATATATCTCACTACTACAATGATAATTAAAGAAAGTGTGTCTATTTTACCTTTTAATAATTATTTACCTTAAATAACAAAATATTTTAAAAAAATATCTTTAAACTTACCAAAAATTATAAATGTTTAATGCATTTAGAGCCTTTAGATGAACAATGTTTAATGCATATGTAATTCCATAAGCTTGCAATGGATGTAGACGTGGATGATTTTCTCATACAAACAATTATTTTATCTTTTGTGACGTGGATTCTTTTGACCAATTTATATGTGGATGATTTTCAGCGATGTAGACGTGGTGCATGTGAGTGTTCTTAAAGAAAATATGCCTGAGTTCCTGTTGATTGTGATTTTGTGCTTCCTGATCATTCTCAAGAAAATCTTGTACAAATAGAGTCCATGGTTGATCAGGATTTTGTGCCTCTTGAGTGTTTTCAGAAAAATCTTGTATAACAATGTCCAATGTTCATATGGGATTTCTAAGGCTACATTGAAGATTATATGAAATGATGGACCTCTGAAACTCCATGGCATGGCCTTAAAATGCAGCTAAGGATTGATGTGGAAAAACTGAGTACCATTGGAATCTATTTGTATGTAATTTTTGTTTCTTTGAAATCAAGAATTTATGTTATCAAGGACCATGATTCACACGAGCTTTTGGTTGACATTATTAGGCCTCTTTCAGTTGGCTCCGACTGTTTCTCTTGCGGGATTGGTTTCTATTGAACTGAAAAAATAATTTAATGAGTCCAAGGATTTTTTAGGGACTGTAACTTGAAAAACCATTCTCCCTATGAGTGGTGGGGCATTACATGTTCCTAGAGATAAAATTGAGTGGTGGGAGTTAATATTTTGTGGTAGGACGTCCAATTTGGATCGAAATTGCATGTAGATGATAATTTGTACCTTCATGTGGGATTTTTGTTGTGTATGCTTGTTTATGGAACAAAATGGTGAAGGCCCGAACTTATTGGTTTATTATATCATTGGGTATTGATAGCTATATTGGCATGCATCCTACTGGCAGTATGAAACCCAAAGTTGGCTGCTATGAAGACAAATAATTGCACAGTTATTGTCATCACATGACTAAACAAGTATTTGATGCTTTTTATTTGAGGTAGGTCAAGTCGTTCATAAAAGTGGAGATACATTAGGGTTTTCTTCCCTCTTGTATATGCATCAATCAAATTTAAGAGGATTCGTTCTTTCAGGAGGCCAAAGCCTATAATAGGCCATTCATGTGAGATGATTAGTTAAAGAATGCTTGATTGCATTCAGACCATTGATAGTGCTCTGAGAGAGGTTTATTTATGTAGGATTGGGTAGAAGTTGAAGGAATTCATGCAGAAGTTTAAATTTTCTTTGGCCCAAAAATGTTACACAAGTAGAAAATGCATTGCCTCCACTAAGCTGGCATCATCTATGTTTTGGGCATAGTCTAAACGTTCTACGTTTTTTACTTTTCGGCAACTATCACCGAAATATGGAAATGAAATTATTGGAAAATTCACAACTTTTCATTGCTTGAATCATGTTTTTGAATGCATAAATTGATTCATCACCCTAAACAATCCCTAGGCACCCAAAATATGTAATCTCAACCACTAAAATCTCCAATTCTCTAAATTTTTGGCTAGATTTTGGGAAAAACTCATTGAAAAAAGTGCGCAAAAAAGGGTAAAAATATAGAATGTTTAGAATAGGCCTGATCCAGGAGGATCTCAGTGGCCACCCACCTTTTCCAACTAGCTCAAAACAATTTTTTGGCAACTTACTATTTTTAGCATTTTTTCGGTTCCTAAACTTTCAAGGCCATTTTGAGGGCCCAAGTGGCACGTTTTTGTGATCAGACACATCAATGACATCCAAAGGCTCTGATTGATAACCCTTAATTAATATCCTCATCAATACCTTTCCAACGAGCTATAGTACACCCTAAACGGATATCATATGCAAAAGTTACAACCGTGGGAAGTTGATGTACTAACTTACCCCAACAGGGCCCACATGACTTTTGGCGCTTCATCTCCTAGGGTTAGGTTTTTGGATGTCTAGGGTTTTTGAATTAATTCTTATTGTAAAAATTCCTTCAGAGTCTCATTGTACTCATCTTCTTTTGAATGAGCATATTCCTTACATCTCTTCTCAGAGATAAGTTGCCACCATTCTAGCAAGCTTGTTTTCAGTCTGCATTTTACAGTTTTCAACATATTTCTTATTTAATAGAAGTCAAGTTTTACTATATCTCTATTATTTTCCATTGTGTATCTTTGTTAATATTATAAATCTATGGTTTCATTTCATTATGCTCATAAATCTGGATCAATGGTATCAGAGCGGTCTGCTCCTAGTCGTTTTTTTAATGCATATCCTGGACACAGTCACGGTATAGAGAGTTGGGTCTCAAGCTTGTTTCTCTTGAGAACAAATGCTCTTGCATGCCCAATAAACCATCCATGGTGGGAAAAAATAAATACGATGGGACAATAATCCTTTCAAAATGTTGCTCGAGGAATCTGAACGAGATGATGGATGATATCTTGCAGTCTTTCACTAATTCATTTGTGGTGGTTTATGTAGATGAGATCTTCATCTACAACAAGACTTAGGAAGAACACTTGTAGCATTTTCAATAGGTTATGCACACTCTATGACAACAGAAGCTATATGCCAAGTTGTAAAAATGCTCCTTTGGCATGGACATGGTCCAGTACGTAGGCTACATTGTTGATGCACATGGTGTGCATGTTGATCTAGCCAAGATCCAAGTCATTCGTGACTGGCTAGCCCCAACCATGCTCACTGAGCTTTAAAGATTCTCAGGCCTTGCCAATTTCCATCAAGGGACAATTTTAAGGATGGAAATTTATTTTGAAATGTAGAAACCTTGAAGAATCTTACTGGTCCTTTATATTGCAACTATAAATGCTTGGCAATATTGTTATTAAAATATTCAAATTTTCTAAGGATTTTGTATAGTTTTTATAAAATTTTGGCGATTTTTAAGGTAAAATATTTTTTTCCTATAGAATTTGGTCAAATAATTTTTAGAATGGAGAATCTTTTTTTGGGAAAAATCATTGAAAATTAGCCCATGAGAAAAATTTATCCCCTAAAATTTTCCCTCGCGGGTTCATGTTGGGATTCTCCCATATTGCATGGGCCCTCAGCCAAATAACCAGGGTTGGTGGTTAGGAAAAAATTGTGTGGGGCTTGTCCCAATAGAAATCGTTCGATGATTTGAAGAAACACTTATGCTCCACCCCAATGATTTCATTATCTGACCTACAAAAGCCCTTTGATATTAAGACAAATTCTTCAGACTATGTTGTGGGCACAGTCATCACTCAACACAATGACCCCGTGGACTATCATAGTGAGACACTATCAGATGTTATCCATAAGTACCCTACTTAAGACAAATAAATGTACTCCATTGTGCAAACATGTTGCCAGTGGAGGCATTACATTATCGAGAAGGAGACAGTCATCCACACTGATCATAATCCATTGCAGTTCATGCATACATAAGGAATATAGCAAAATTATCGCCATCAGAAGTGGTCCACATATTTGCAACAATTCCACCTCAACATCAAGTATAAGACAGGAAGTACCAACCGAGTTGTTGATTGCTTCACCTGACCTCCATTCATGGTACTCACCATAGTGCTCGATTCTTGTGGCCACGATACCTCTAGATGGCCCCACCTCTATGAGACAAATCCTGACTTCCACACCTACCAGATATTGGGCGCAAAGACAACTGTCATTAATTTTCATCTTCAGGATGGGCTGATGTGCCATCTGGGCCATCTTTGTGTTCCATCAAGAGAGTGAGCAAAGATGATTTGGGAATCCCATGATAGTCGAGTGGCAGGGCACTTTGGCATGGAGAATACAGTGGAAGTGATGCAGTGACATTTCTACTGGTTGAAACTTCGACAAGATGTCAGCAAGTATATTTGGTCCCGCACTTCTTGCGCTATTGCTAAACTGACCACTAAGAAAAAATGCATGTACACTCCTCTACTTACTCTTGATAGGCCCTAGGAATCCATCTCAATGGACTACATGTCGATCCTTCGATCCACCAAGTGGGGAAATGACTGTGTTTTTGTGGTTGTTGATCGCTTTTCCAAGATGGCGAATATGGTCGCATGTAAGAAGAGAATCACAGTGGAGGCCACTTCCAAGCTCTTCTATGAATGAGTGTGGATACACTTTGGGATCCCACAAACCATTATCTCATATTGGGATAGTCGGTTCCTCAACACATTCTATTCGAGCCTCTGGTCACTACTCGACACCAAGCTCACCATTCCACCCCCAGACGGATGGCCAAACTGAGGTCTTCAACCGGATGATTGTGCACATCCTGCGCATGTATAATTCCAAGAACCCCCGCACCTATTATGAGAGTCTTCCCTATGTTTATCACAACTACAATAGATCCATACATATATCAACCAGACACATACCCTTTTAGGTGGGGTTGGGATTTCAACCATTGGGTCCCATGGATGTTGCACTACCCCTTGCGACCACCGAGGCAAACTCATCGCATGTTCCAATTAGAGCTGACAAATATACCTGGTTCATTGAGAGAATCCAACACATCCGCAAATAGGTTCAGGATATTTTACAGAATTCTAATGCCAAGTACAAGCAATGCCATGATCAACACCAGGTTCCACACCAATTTCAGGTGGGAAACAAAGTTTGGTTGCACTTGTAGAAATAATGCCTTACAAGTTTTCATCGAAAGCTTCTTCCACTTCATTATGGACCCTGAACCATCACCAAGGATGTGAGTAACAATTATTTTGAGCTCAACCTACCCCCCTTCCTTGGCTTGCACCCAATGTTCAATGTGGACCTCTTTCGGCCTTATTTTCCACCATTATTGGACACCTCAGAGATAGCAAAACAATTGACACCAACAGAGCTCAAATTTGACTAGATGGAATAGGAATCCATTGATCATATCATGGACACAAAGGTCAAGAACACTTGCCAACAAAGGATCCTGCTTTATCGGGTTGTCAAAGCAAGACAACTCCTGCACCAAGGCAAGTGGCTCACTCGAGGCCAAATTCAACAGAAATTTCCTCATCTGATGGGGGAACTCAATGTAATGGAGACAATTTCTTCCTAAGGGGGGAGGATTGATCTAAGAGGATCTTAATGGCCACCCACCATTTCCTACTGGCTCAAAACATTTTTTTGGCAACTTACTATTTTTAGCAGTTTTCGGTATCTAAACTTCTGAGGCCATTTTGAGGGCCCAAACGATTATTTTTAGATATAGGAGACCTTAATAATACTTAAATGCTTTTATTGATCCCCAGAAATGAATCTCCTCTTCATTTTCTTTCCAACGATATATTGTGCGCCCTAAACGAAGATCGTATGCAAAAGATACGACCCCGGGAAGTTGATGTACTAATTTACCCCAACGAGGCCCACATGAATTTTGGTGCTTCATCTCCTAGGGTTAGGTTTTTGGATGTCTAGGATTTTGGAATTCATGTTTATTATAAAAATTCCTTCAGAACCTCATTATACTCATCTTCTTGCGAATGAGCATAGCCATCACATCTCTTCTCAGAGATAAGCTACCACCATTCTAGCAAGCTTGTTTTCAGTATGCATTTTACAGTTTTCATCATATTTCTTATTTAATAGAAGTCAAGTTTTATTGTATAGTTGTTATTGTCCATTGTTTCTCTGTGTTAATATTATAAATTTGTGGTTTCATTTCGTTCTACTCATAAATATGGATCAGTGGTATTAGAGCGGTCTGTGCCTTGTCATTTTTTAATGCATGTCCCCGATGCGGTCAAGGTATAGAGAGTTAGGTCTCAAGCTTGTTTCTATTAAGGAAAACTTCTCTTGCACACTCAAGAAACCATCCATGGAGGGATAAAATGTTGCTCAAGGAATCCCTTGAGCTATAAAGGAACGATATGATGGACGTTATCTTGTGGCCTTTCACTAATTATTTTGTGGTGGTGTATCTGGATGACATCCTCATCTACAACAAGAATTGGGTAGAACTCTTCTTTCATATTTAGTAGGTTCTACACATTCTGCAGAAAAACAAGCTAAATGAAAACCTGGAAAAATGCTCCTTTGGCATGGACAAGGTCCAGTACCTAGGATACATTGTTGATGTGCATGGTGTGCATGTTGATCCAACCAAGATGAAAGTCATATATTACTAGCCAACCCCAACCACGCTCATTGATCTTCAGAGCTTCTTAGGCCTTTCCAATTTCTATTACAGGTTTGTGTTGGGATTCTCCCATATTACATAATCCCTAAGCCAAATAACCAGGGGTGGTGGTAAGGAAAAATTTGTGTGGGGCCTATCCCAACAGAAATCCTTCGATGATCTGAAGCAGTGCTTGTGATCTACTCCAGTGCTTTCATTACCTGATCTGCAACAACCCTTTGAGATCGATACATATGCTTCAGACTATGTTAGGGGCACAGTCATCACTCAGCATGTCCACCCTGTGGCCTATCCTAGTGAGACACTATCAAATTTCATCCATAAGTACCCTACTTATGACAAAGAAATGTACTCGATTATGCAAGCCTATCGTCACTGGAGGAATTACATTCTCGAGAAGGAGACATTCATCCACATTGATCATAAATCACTGCGGCTCATGTAGACACAAGGAAAATTGCAGAATGACAGCCATCAGAAGTGGTCCACATATTTGCAGTAGTTACACCTCAACATCAAGTATAAGATAGGAAGTACTAATCAAGTCATTGATTTCCTCAACCGACCTCCAGTCACAGCACTCACCATAATGATCGATTCTTGTGGGCATGAGACCTCCAGATGGCCCCATCTCTATGAGACAGATCCTGACTTCACCAACAAGTACCAGATGTTGGACGCAAAACAATTGTCACTAATTTCCATATTCAGGATGGGATATCGTGCCATCTAGGCTATCTTTTTTTTCCATCAAGTGAGTGAGAAAAGTTTATTTGGGAACCACACTACACTCGGGTGGCAGGACACTTCAATGTGGAAAAGATAGTGATAGTGCTGCACCAACATTTCTATTGGCCAAAACTTTGATAGGATGTCAGCAAGTATATTTGGTCCTGCACTTCCTGCACTATTTCCAAACCGACCACTAAGAGACAAGGCATGTACACTCCTCCTCCTACTCTTGACAAGCCCTAGGAATCCATATCAATGGAGTACATGTCAGGAATTTCATCCACCAAGCGGGGAAATGACTATGTTTTTGTGGTTGTTGGTCGCTTTTCCAAGATGGGGATTATGGTTGCCTGCAAGAAGAGCATCACAGCGAAGGCCACTGCCAAGATCTTCTTTGAATGAGTGTGGGTACACTTTGGGATCCCACAAACCATTATCTCAAATCAGGACAGTTGGTTCCTCAACAAATTCTAGTCGAGCCTCTGGTCACTATTGGACACCAAGCTCACCAAGTCCATTGTGATTCAACCCCAAACAGATGGCCAAACCAAGGTCGCCAACCAGATGATCATGCATATCCTGTGCATGTACAATTCCAAGCACCCCCACACTTAGGATTAGAGTCTTCCCTATGTTCATCACAGCTACAACAGAACCATACATAGCTCAACCGACCAAAACCCCTTTCAAGTAGGATTGAGATTTGAACCATTGGGTCCCATGGATGTTGCACTATCCCTTGCGGCCACCAAGGTGGACTCGTCGCATGCTCCAATTGGATTTGAAAAATACACTTGGTTCATTTATCAGATCCAACACATCCTCCAACAGGTTAAGGATATTTTACAAAAGTCCAATGCCATGATCAAAACTTGGTGCCACACCAGTTTCAGGTGGGAGACAAAGTTTGGTTACACTTGTAGAAAGGACTCCTTACAGAGCCTCATTAGAAGATTTGTCCACATTGTTATGGAACCTACAAAATCACCAAGGATTTTGGTAACAATTATTTTGAGCTAAACCTTCCCCCCTTCCTTGGCTTGCACCCAATGTTCAATATGGACCTCCTTCAACCTTATTTTCCACCATTATTGGACACCTTAGAGATGGAAAAACAGTTGACACCAACAGAGCTCAATGCTAACTTCATGTAACAAAAATTCACTAATCATATTGTGGAAACACGGGTCAAGGGAACTTGCCAACAAAGGATCCATATTTATCGGGTTGTCAAAGTAAGGAAGCTCCTGCACCAAGGGAACTGGCTCACCCGAGGCCAAATTTAGTAGAAATTTCCTCATTTGATGGGGGAATTCAACGAAATGGAGACCATTTATTTCCAAGGGAGGAGTATTGATCCAAGAGTATCTCGGTGGCCACCCATCGTTTCCAACTGGCTCAAAATTTGTTTTTGGAAACTTACTATTTTTAGCAGTTTTTCGGTTCCTGCACTTCCGAGGCCATTTTGAGGGCCCAAATGACGCCTTTTTGCAATAGGGAAACTAAATGATAGTGGAAGTCTATGATTGATACCCCTAAATGAATATCCTCATCAATACCTTTCCAATGAGCTATTGTTCTCCCTACACAGAGATTGTATGCAAAAGTTACGACCCTGGGAAGTTGGTGTACTAACTTACCCCAACGGGGCCTACATGAATTTTGGCGTTTCATCTCCTAGGGTTAGGTTTTTGGATGTCTAGGGTTTTGGAATTCATGTTTATTTTTAAAATGCCTTCAGAGCCTCATTTTACTTGTCTTCTTTTGAATGAGCATAGCCATCACATCTCTTCTCAAAGATAAGTTGCCACCATTCTCGCAAGCTTATTTTTTGTCTACGTTTTAAAAATTTTAGCATATTTCTTATTTAATAGAATTTAAGTTTCGTTTTATATTTTTTATTTTACATTATGTCTCTATGTTAATATTATAAATTTGTGGTTTCATTTCGTTCTTCTCATAAATCCAGATCAGTGGTATCAGAGCGATCTGCTCCTTGTCGTTTTTTTTAATGCATGTCCCCGACGCGGTCAGGGTATAGAGAGTTGGGCCTCGAGCTTGTTTCTCTTGAGGAAAAATTCTCTCACACACCCAAGAAACCATCCATGGTGGGAGAAAATAAAGATGATGGGATAAGAGATCCTTTCAAAATGTTGCTCGAGGAAGCCCTTGAGCGACAGCGAAACGAGATGATGGACGACATCTTCTGTCCTTTCACTAATTCTTTTGCGGTGGTGTATCTGGATGACATCCTCATATACAACAAGAATTGGAAAAAACACTTGCATCATATTCAACAAGTTTTTCATACTCTGCGGCAACACAAGTTATATGCCAACTTGGAAAAATGTTCCTTCAGCATGGACAGGGTCCAGTGCCTAGGCTACATTGTTGATGTGCATGGTGTGCATGTTGATCTAGCCAAGATCGAAGTCATTTGTGACTGGCTAGCCCCAACCACACTCACTGAGCTTCAGAGATTCTTAGGACTTTCCAATTTCTATCGCAGGTTCGTGTTGGGATTCTCCCATATTGCATGGGTCCTCAGCCAAATAACCAGGGATGGTGGTAAGGAAAACAATTTCATTACTTCCATGGGTGGAAGAAGTGCTTGTGCTCCACTCTAGTGATTTCATTACCTGACCTACAACAACCCTTTGAGATCGAGACAGATTCTTTAGACTATGTTGTGGGTGCGGTCATCACTCAACACGACCACCACATGGCCTATCATAGTGAGACACTATCAGATGTTGTTCATAAGTACCCTACTTACGAAAAAGAAATGTACTTCATTGTGCAAGTCTGCCACTAGTGGAGGAATTACATTCTCGGGAAGGAGAGAGTCATCTACATTGATCATAATCCATTGTAGTTCATGCAAACACAAGGAAAATTGCAGAATGATTGCCAATAGATGTGGTCCACATATTTCCAACAGTTCCACCTCAACATCAAGTATAAGACATGAAGTACCAACTGAGTCATTCATTTCCTCAACCAACCTCTAGTCGCGACACTCACCACAGTGCTCGATTCTTGTAGCCACGAGACCTTGAGATGGCCCCACCTCTATGACATAGATCCTGACTTCGTCAACACCTACCAAATGTTGGGCACAAACACAACTGTCACTAATTTCCATCTTCAGGACAGGTTTTTGTGCCATCTGGGCCATCTCTGCATTCCATCAAGTGAGTGAGTGAAGTTGATTTGGGAATCCCACTACAGTCGAGTGGCAGGACACTTCGGCATGGAAAAGACAGTGGCAGTGTTGCAGCGACATTTTTACTGGCCGAAAATTCGACAACATGTCAACAAGTATATATGTTCCTGTACTGCCTGCACTATTTCCAAACCACTCACTAAGAAACAAGGCCTATACACTCCTCTACCTACTCCTAAAATGCCCCGAGAATCCATCTCAATGGACTACATGTCGGGATTTCCATCCACCAAGCCGTGAAATGACTTTGTTTTTTTGTTTGTTGATCGTTTTTCCAAGTTGGCAATTATGTTTGCCTGCAATAAGAGAATCACAATGGAGGCCACTATCAATCTCTTCTTTGAATGAGTGTGGGTACACTTTGGGATCCCACAAACCATTATCTCATATTGGGACAGTTGGTTCCTCAGCACAATCTAGTTGAGCCTCTGGTCACTATTGGACACCAAGCTCACCAAGTCCATTGCCTTCCACCCCCAAATGAATGGCCAAACCAAGGTCATCACATCGTGCACATCCTGTGCATGTACAATTCCAAGCACCCCCACACCAAGGATGTCTGTCTTCCCTATGTTCATTGCATCTACAATAGATTGATACATATCTCAACCGGCCATAGCCCCTTTCAGGTGGGGTTGGGATTTCAACCATTGGATCCCATATATGTTGCACTACCCCTTGCGGTCACCCAAGAAGACTCATCGCATGCTCCAATTGGAGCTGACAAAGCCACTCGGTTCATTGAGAGGATCTAGCACATCCACCAATAGGTTCAGGATATTTTACAGAAGTCCAATGCCAAGTACAAGCAACGCCATGATCAACATCGGGTGCCACACCAGTTTTAGGCGGGAGACAAATTTTGGTTGCAATTGAAGAAATAATGCCTTACAGGGCCTCATTGGAAGCTTCCTCCACTTTGTTATGAACCCTACACCATCACCAAGACTATGGTTAAAAATTCTTTTGAGCTCAACCTTCCCCCCTTCCTTGGCTTGCACCCAACGTTCAATGTAGACCTCCTTCAGCCTTATTTTCCACCATTATTGGACACCTCAGAGATAACAGAACAGTTGAAACCAACAGATCTCAACCCTGACTGCATGGAATAGGAATCCACGGATCATATCATGGATACACAAGTCAAGGGAACTCACTAGTAGAGGATCCAACTTTATCAGGTTGTCAAAGCAAAGAAACTCCTACACTAAGGCAGGTGGCTCACCCAGGGCCAAATTCAACAGAAATTTTCTCATCTGATGGGGGAACTCAATGCAATGGATACCATTTCTTCCTAAGGGGGGAAGATTGATCCAGGAGGATCTTAGTGGCCACCCACCTTTTCCAACTGTCTCAAAACAGTTTTTTGGCAACTTACTATTTTTAGCAGTTTTCTCGTTCTTGAACTTTTGGGGCCATTTTGAAGGCCCAAATGACATTTTTTCATGATTGGGAACCTCAATGATAATTTAAGGCTCTAATTGAGCCCCATAAATGAAGCTCCTCATCAATACCTTTCCAACGAGCTAATGTGCGCCCTAAATGGAGATCGTATGCAAAAGTTATGACCCCAGGTAAGTTGATGTACTAACTTACCCCAACGGGGTCCACATGACTTTTGGAGCTTCATATCCTAGGGTCAGGTTTTTGAATGTCTAGGGTTTTGACATTCATGTTTATTGTACAAATTTCTTCAGAGCCTCATTGTACTCATGTTCTTGCTAATGAGCATAGTCATCACATCTCTTCTCAGAGATAAGTTGCTACCATTCTAGCAAGCTTGTTTTAAGTCTTCATTTTACAGTTTTCAACATATTTCTTATTTAATAGAAGTCATTTTTTACTGTATCTCTATTATTTTCCACTGTGTATTTGTGTTAATATTATAAATTTATGATTTCATTTCATTATGCTCATAAATCTGGATCAATGCCCCGTGTTTTGTGGTCACTATTGAAAGACTCTATGGAGGTATGTGAGGAATCCTTGAGAAATCTTGTAATGATTAGCCCTGTAGAGGAATTATTAATCTTAGTTGCATAAATATATACCTAGATGGTTTCTTGATCAGCCTCGTGATCGAGTCTACTATTTTTTTTTTCTAATTTGAAAGAAGAATGGAAATGAGAGTAGGAAAGAGCATGGAAGGTCGAATGCAAACGGATAAAAACCATTGGGTTTCATCGCGCTATCAGATAACGCCTATCGACAAAGTAGGTTTATAGAACCATTGATAAGACTGATCTGGATTATTTTTGGCACGCAATGAGAGCGGAGATATAGTAAAGAAATGTACACACACACACACACACACACACACACATATATATCAGATATCCAATAATATAACAGAGATATAACAATAAACATAGAGATACTATAATACACAATTTCTATTAATGAGCGAAATGTACAAAACTGTAAAATACAAAGTGAATGAACTCACTAGAATGGTGGCCACTTATCTCTAAGAAGATATGTGATAGCTATGCTCATTCGCAAGAAGATGATTGTTACAATGAGGATCCAAAGGCCTTTCTAACATAAATAAAATCTAAAACCCTAACCCAGGAAGATGAAAAGTCAACAATTTTGTGGACCCCGTTTTGGGTAGTTTGGTGTATCAACTTCTTGGGGACATAACTTTGGAATACGACCTTTGTTTGGGGTGCACGATAGCTCATTGGAAATGTATAGATGAGGAGATTAATTTTGGGGGCTCAATCAGAGCCTTATGTTATAATTGAAGTGCCTAATAGTGAAAAAAACTTCATCTAGGCCCTCAAAATGGCCCCGACATAAAATGATAGCGTGGATGGAAATATATGAAACCAAAATTTGATGTTATTATGAAGACATATGTTAAGGGAGAGATTTTCTAAAATACCATTCGTCCCAGAATATTGGTCATCCATACTACTTTGTTTTTAAAAACCCCATTTTTTAATAAGGTATGTATATAGATAACATTTCTTAAAACATATCATCCCATACACTGTCAAATTCCAAGCACCATTTCCATTTCACTTGTTCGTTGAAACTGCCCCTCCTTCATGACTCATCAACTTGACAAACTCAAACATTATTGCCAAATCCCATCACATGCCAAATCATTATCATCCTCTCAGGCGCTTTTCCAATGGAGAGACTCGCAACCCACAACCCTAAATCTCCAACCACCGAATTACCAAGCCTATTCCTTCTACAGTTCACGGCATGTCAAAATTTCAATCACTCGTAAATATGATATTTTTCCATTAATACCCACAAAGGTGGTGTTGAAAACTCTAATCTCATTTTGTTATCTTACCCTAAGGGTTATACCATTAGAGGAAAGTTGTGCAATGTGTACTATATATACATTATTGATGTACATATTAATTGAATTGGCTTCGTGTCTTTTCCGCCCATCTTCTTTGCCCC
>JASDQU010589016.1:16246-33702 GCA_032191745.1 Picea mariana | reverse complement strand
AGGAAGAGCTTGGGGGTTGAACACAAAAGAAATTCATACTTTCAAGGACAAAAGGATACAAACTCAATATGAGGTGAAATTTCTCCAGAGTGTCTTTTCTCTCAATGATATGCTTCCCCTCAAGGCTTGTATGTGGCTCAATTTATATCCTCCAAATGGAATTGAAGGGTCGAATAAGAGCATTTCTAGTATATGGAAGGTCAAGGATCATGGATCCCGTGACTTGGCATGGAAAACCCAAAATATTTTTAATTTTGAGAAAAACAATGATGTATGTGGTTTGTAATGGAGAAACATGCATATACATGAGTTGTCTAACTGTAGCCCATGCATATGGAAAAAAAATTGAATTTTTGACTTTTGAATGAGCCAAATGGGGGATTTGAGTATGTAGAAGGAAAGGGAAGGACATCAAATCAAGATGCATGGAGTGTGGAAATAATTTCTATAAAATATGCCCCCTAATGTGTGAGGTTATAGGAGAAATCACGATAGACGAAAAAAATTATAATTCCCATAAGTGGAGTAATGAGGACCCAGCTGGAAGAACTGGTCACCCATGAGAATATTACAATTCATATTGACTCTTTACACATGGCTGTCAATCTAGAGTACATTGCAGATCCATGTGGATATATAAAAAATAGTTGTTCATGGTCATGAATAGGAAATATAAAGTAGGCATATGCCATAGGTGGTCATAGTCATGAACAAAACATATTGGAGTCCAGTCTCAAAATGAAGATGTTTGTATACAATATACTACAATCTAATCTTCCATGATCACTAAAGTTATATAGGTACTAGTCCGATAAAAGACAACAATAGATGTGGGATTCTTCTACTGTGAACTGGAGGTTTGCTACAATATTTTTCAGAGGCGAAAGTCTACATCATGTGAATAAAGGAGTTGAAGTCAAACACAATGAGGCTTCATTTGATAACTGGTCATTAAGGTATACCATTAAAAAATGTGATAGAACCGATCGTTAATGAAAGTAGGTGTCAAGGCACTGAACATTCGAAATGTGTGAATAAAAGTGTTGAGGTCGAACACTTGAAGAATCCATTGATCATCAGACATTGATTTATTCACAATTGTCGACGGCGAGAGAACTTGCCACTAATGAATGCAAGCCTCTAGGTACTCTAATGACTCTAGAACTCGATTCCAGAATATATGAGTTGAATTCAATGGAATGAGACCCATTCAAAGGAGAGCATTAAGGAATCTCTCATCCTCCAATGCAAGGTACAAAGCAATATCTTGATAATTAGGAAGAACTCAGACGAATAGGATGTGCACAAACCAATGACCATGTACATCTCTTATGTGTACCTGATGCAAGTAGTACACAAAAGACACCCTTTGAATAGCATCCAATAATGAAAACTAATGAAAAAGGTGAGGAAACCACCAATAGGGTCTAATAGAATCCAAGACACTGCACAAATCCCAATGTGTGAATAGATTTCTTGTTATCGAGCAGAAGGGAAACCCCCAATCAAGGACCAATGTGGAGATGTCATCTGTTGGGCTCATGGTCACCTACCAATGATGAAAGTAGGCCCAAGATGAAAGGTATGGCAACAAATGCATGTGATTATGAGATTCACTTGTAAGGGGATGTCCGACATGAAAAGTCAAGAGTTCTGAGGAATGGCCAACACAAGCTTAGACTTCCTTTGAAAAAGAGCATGATACAGATGGATAACCCATGAAGCATAGACTTAAAATTGATCATTAACAAAATTTTGTGATGTAAGAGGCTTAAAAAAAAATCTCCATGCAGACTGGAAGAATAACCAGTCGGAGGAGTAAACTTTAAGTAACGAGCTCAACTTACTAAGGCCATGCTAAATCCAAACCTTGGATGAAGGGAATCAAGGATTTATGCTCTATTCAAAGGAGACATGACTATTTCCGATAGGAGATAATATTCTTTTTCCACCCTTATTTTTTTGTTTTTTCATAGTAAAAGAAATGTTATGATACAAGAGAGGAAACACGTGTTGTGAATAAGAAAACTAGTTCCAAGTAGTGGAACATACTTATGCTCAATGCAAGAGAACACGGGAAATACATGGACATTCGGGGGGATGTTTCCTCTTAGGGTACAAGGGTGTCAAGTTGCAAAAGATATATGAATGGAACTGCTTGGCCAATGCTGAGAATTGTTGGGGATAGAGGATTATAAAAAGAAAGTGAGAGCTGACATTAGGCTCAACAATGAAGGAAGGATAATGACATGCAATTATGACTTAACTCCAAAAGTGTCTTTTTTTGTAAATTTAGTCCCCTAGGCCCAAAAAATTATAAAACAATACCAAGGAGAATTTTTCTAGCCAATGGTGACTATTGTGTTCCTTTTTTGTAACTAGTCTATTCGATTATGGGGAAAATCTCTCTATGGCTTGGGGTAAACCACAACAGACAGAACGACACCCAAAAATAAACTCTAATCTCAAGTATGCTAGACAAATGGAAATGCTCACAAAAGGAAGGCTAGAATCCTACCTCTTCCGGACGTCAGAAGAAGACCATGGTTGACATCACAATCCAACGCTTGATACCTGCAACTTGTCCTCAATATCCAATATACACAAGCATATGAAAATGACATGAAACGTTAGAATATAAACTAGCATAATCCATTAACATGTATAACAAATATTCCCATGGAAATGAATACAAATATTTGAAACATATAATTGGATGAGAAAAAAGCATTTCTATTAATATAATCAACATAAGTACATAGGTGACAAACTTATGTATCGACACATATCATAACCAAGAAACTAAGTCCCTCCACCCGGGCCTTCACCACTTGAATCCTCCACAAAGGAAAGCTCACAAGTAGTAGGATTAATTGAGTTTCTCTTTCTCAATATAGGAAGATCTTGGAGGATGAACACAAAATAAGTTCATACTTTCAAGGACAAAGGGATGCAGAATCAATATGAGGTGAAATTTCTCGAGAGTATCTTTGCTCTCAATGATATGCTTCCCCTCAAGGCTTGTATGTGGCTCAATTTATGGCCTCCAAATGGAATTGAAGGTTCAAAATATATTGTTTCCAGTATATGGAAGGTCAAGGATCATGGATCATGTGACGTGGGATGGAAAACCCAAAATGTTTTTAATTTTGAGCACAAAACCCGATGTATGCGGGATGTAATGGAGCAACATGAATATATGCGAGTTGTCTAACTTTAGCCTATGTATATGGACAAAAAATTGAATTTTTGACTCTTGAATAAACAAAATGGGGGTTTTGAGTCTATAGAGGGAAAGGGGAGGATATCAAAGAAAGATGCATGGAGTGTGGAAAAAAATGTTATAACAGATTCCCCCTAATGTGTGAGTTCAAAGGAGCAATCACGATGACCGAAATACATTATAATTCACAGAAGTGGAGTAGTGAGGACTCAACTGGAAGACCTATTCACCCGTGAGAATATTACACTTCATATTGACTCTATAAACATGGTTGCCAATATGGAGTACACTGCAGATCCATGTGGATATATAAAAAAGAGTTGTTCATGGCCATGAATAGGAAATATAAAGTAGGTATATTCCACAGGTGGTCATAGTCATGAACAAAACATAGTGGAGTCTAGTCTCAAAATTAGTTGAAGATATCTGTATACAAAACAATACAATCTAATCTTCCATGATCACTAAAGTCATATTGGTATTGGTCCAATGAAAGATAGTAGCATATATGGGATGTTTCTACTGTGAACTAGAGGTCTTCTACACTATCTATTGTAGGTGAAAGTATACATCGTGTGAATAACGGAGTTGAAGTCAAACATAATGATGCTTCATTTGATTACCGATCATTAAGGTACATTGTTAACAAACGTGAGACAACCCACCAATAATGAAAGTAGGTGTCAAGGCATAGAGTGCATTCAACAAGTGTGAATAAAGGTGTGGAGGTCAAACACTTGAATAATCCATCGATCAAGGGACAGTGTTGTATTCCCAACTATCTATGGCGGGAGAACCTACCACTGATGACTGTAAGCCTCTAGGTACTCTTATGACCCTAGATGTTGATTCCATAACAGATGAGGTGATGTCGATGGAATGAGACCCACTGAAAGGAGAGCATTAAGGCATCTCTAATCCTCCAATGTGACGTACAAAGAAATATATTTATGATTAGGAATAACTTGGATGAATAGGATGTGCATGAACCAACGACCATGTGCATCTCTTGCGTGCACCATATGGAAGTATTACATGAAAGAGACCCTCTAAATAGCAGCCAATAATAAAAAATGCCGAAAAATGAGAGGAAACAACCAATAAGGTCTAATGGAATCCAATACACTACATGAATCCCAATGTGTGAATAGATTTCTTTCTGTAAAACATAAGGGAAACCCCCAATCGACAACCAATGTGGAGATGTCATCTGTTGGGTTCAAGGTCAACTACCAATGATGAAAGTAGGCCCAAGGTGCAAGGTAGGAAAAAAAAATCACGTGATTCTGAGATTCACTTGTAAGGGGATGGCCGACATGCAAAGTCAAGAGTTCTGAGTAATGACCGACACAAGCTTAGACTTCCTTTGAACAAGAACATTAGATGTATGGATAACCCAAGTAACATAGACTAACACTGATCATTGAAAAAATTTGTGACACAAGAGTCATCAACAAACTCTCCATGGGGAATGGAAGAATAACCAGTCAGAGGAGTAGACTCTAAGTAACGATCTTAGCTTCCTAAGGCCATGCTAAACCCAAACCTTGGATCAATGGAATCAAGGATTTGTGCTTTGTTCAAAGGCGACGCAGCTGTTGTCGATAGGAGATAATATTATTTTCTTGCCCTTCTTTTTTTGTTTTTTCATAGTAAAATAAATGCTATGATACAAGAGAGGAAACGAGTGTCGCGAATAAGAAAAATAATTCCAATTAGTGGAACATACCTATGCTTAATGCAAGAGAATGTAGGTAAAACATGGACAATCGAGGGGATTATTTTTCTTAGGGTACAAGTGTTTCAAGTTGCAAAAGATATATGAATGACACTGCTTGGATAATGCAGAGAATTGTTGGGGCTAGAGGCTTATAACGAGAAAGTGAGAGCATACATTAGACTCAACAATGTAGGAAGGATAATGAGATCCAATTATGACTTAACTCCAAAAGTGTCATTTTTCGTAAATTTAGTCCCCTAGGCCTGAAAAAGTATAAAACAATACCAAGGAGAACTTTTCTAGCCAATGGTGATAGAGTATTCCATTTTCGTAACTAGTTTATTCGGCGATGATGAAAATATCTCTATGGCTTGGGGTAAACCACAACAGAGGGAATGACATGCCTAAATAAAATCTAATCTCAAATATTCTATACTAATGGAAATGCTAACAAATGGAAGGCTAGAATCGTACCTCTTCCATATGTCTGAAGAAGACCACGGTTGAGCTGACGATCCAATGCTTGATACCTACAACTTGTCCTCAACATCCAAGATACACAAGCATATGGAAATTATATGAAACGTTAGCATATAAACTAGAATAATACATTAACATGTATAACAAATATTCCTATGGAAAGTAATACAAATATTTGCAACATAGAATTGGACGAGAAAATAGTATTTCTATTAATGTAATCAACATAAGTACATAGGTGAATTTTTTTTGTATATGAACATATCGGAGCCAATAAACTAAGTCCTTGCACCTGGGCCTTCACTAATTCAATCCTCCATAAAGGGAAGATCGACACATATCGGAACCGAGAAACTAAGTCCCTGCACCTGGGCCTTCACTAATTCAATCCTCCACAAAGGCAAGCTCACAAGTAGTAGGAGGAATTGAGTTCTTCCTTCTCAAGATAGGAAGATATTGGGGGTTGAACACAAAATAAGTTCAGAGTTTCAAGGACAAAGGGATGCAAAATCAATATGAGGTGAAATTTCTCCAAAGTGTCTTTCTCTCAATGATATGCTTCCCCTCAAGGCTTGTATGTAGCTCAATTTATAGCGTTCAAATGGAATTGAAGGGTCGAATCAAAGTGTTTCCAGTATATGGAAGGTCAAGAATCATGGATCTCATGACTTGGCATGGAAAACCTGAAATAATTTTAATTTTGAGTACAAAACCTGATGTACGTGGGCTGTAATGGACCAACATGCATATACGCGAGTTTTCTAATGTAGCCCGCATATATGGACAAAAAAATGATTTTTTGAGTTTTGAATGAGCAAAATGGGGGATTTGAGTCTCTAGACAAAAAGGGAAGGCCATCAAAAAAAGATGCACGGAGTGTGGAAAAAATTGATATAACATATTCCCCGAAATGTGTGAGGTCAGAGGAGAAATCACGATGGATGAAATACATTATAATTCCAAGAATTGGAGTAGTGAGGACCCAACTAGAAGATCTAGTCTCCCGTGAGAATATTACAATTCATATTGACTCTATACACATGGATTCCAATATGGAGTACATTGCATATCCATCTGGATATATAAAAAATAGTTGTTGATGGACATGAATAGGCAATATAAAGTAGGCATATGCCATAGGTGGTCATAGTCACGAACAAATAACAATGGAGTCCACTCTCAAAATCTACTGAAGATATCTGTATACAATACAATACAGTTTGATCTTCCATGATCATTGAATTCATACAGGTATTGGTTCAATGAAATACAACAACAGATATGGGATGTTGCTACTATGAATTGGAGGTCTTCTACACTATCTTCCAGAGGTGCAAGTCTACATCGTGTGAATAAASGAGTTGAAGTCRAACACAATGAGGCTTCATTTGATTAYYGGTCATTAAGGTATAGTTKTAATAAATGYGAGACAACCCACCRATAATGAAATTAGGTGTCAAGGAKMYRATTACATTCAACAAGTGTGAATAAAGGTKTTGAGGTTGAAMACTTGAATAATCCATCRATCAGGTGTCATTGATGTATTCCCAATTGTCKWTGGYGGGAGAACTTTCCAYTGATGATTGCAAGCCTCTAGGTACTCTTATGACTCTGTATCTTGATTCTAGAATAGATGAGATGAAGTCRAYGGAATGAGACCYRCTGAAAYGAGAGCATTAAGRAATATCTCATCCTCMAATGTGAGGTACAAAGTAATAGCTTGATGATTAGGAAGAACTCGAATGAATATAATGTGCATGAACCAATGACCATGTGCATCTCTTGCTTGCACTAAATGCAAGTAGTACATGAAATATGCCCTCTCAATAACAACCAATAATGAAAACTGTCGACAAAGGCGAGCAAACCACCAATAAGGTCTAATGTAATCCAAGACACTACATGAATCCCAATGTGTGAATATATTTTTTGTCATTGAACACAAGGGAAACCCCCAGTCAACAACCAATGTGGAGATGTCATCTGTTGGGTTCAAGGTCACCTACTAGAGATGAAAGTAGGCCCAAGGTGCAAGGTAGGACAAAAAATTCATGTGATTATGAGATTCACTTGTAAGGGTATGGCCAACATGTAAGGTCAAGAGTTCTGAGGAATGGATGACAAAGGCTTAGACTTCCTTTGAACAAGAGCATGAGATGGATGGATAACCTAGGAAACATAGACTTAACACTAATTATTGGCAAACATTTGTGACGCAGGAGGCATCAACAAAATCTCCATGGGGACTAGAAGAATAACCAGTCATAGGAGTAAACTCTAAGTAACGAGCTCAACTTCCTAAGGCCATGCTAAACCCAAACCTTGGATCAATGGAATCAAGGATTTTTTCTCTATTCAAAGGCGACACGACTGCTGCCGATAGGAGATAATATTATTTTCTCACCATTCTTTTTTTGTTTTTTCATAGTAAAATAGATTCTATGATACAAGAGAGAAAAATATTGTTATGAATAAGAAAACTAGTTCCAAACAGTGGAACATACCTATGCTCAATGCAAGAGAACACAGGAAAGACATGGAAACTCGAGGGGATGTTTCCTCTTAGGGTACAAGGGTGTTAAGTTGAAAAATATGTATGAATGACACTTCTTGGCTAATCCTGTGAATTGTTGGGGATAGAGGCTTATAACGAGAAAGAGAGAGTTGACATTAGGCTCAACAATGCAATAAGGATAATGAGATTTAATTACGACTTAACTCTAAAAGTTTCCTTTCTCGTAAATTTAGTCCCATATTCCTGAAAAATTATAAAACAACATAAATGAGAACTATTCTATCCAATGGTGACTAGAGTATTCCTTTTTCATAACTAGTCTATTCGGTTATGAGAAAAATCTCTCTTTGGATTGGGGTAAACCACAACAGATGGAACGACACCCAAAAATCAACTCTAATCTCAAGTATGCTAGACAAATGGAAATTCTAACAAAATGAAGGATAGAATCCTACCTCTTCCGGATATCTGAAGAAGACCATGGTTGAGCTCACAATCCAATGCTTGATACTTGCAACTTTTCCTCAACATCCAAGATACAGAAGTATATGGAAATTGCATGAAACATTAGAATATAAAATAGCATAATCCATTAACATGTATAACAAATATGCCCATGGGAATTAATACAAATATTTGCAACATATAATTGGATGAGAAAAGAGTATATCTATTAATGTAATCAACAAAAGTACATAGGTGACAAACTTCTGTATTGACACATATCATAACCGAGAAACTAAGTCACCTCGACCTTCACCACTTCAATCCTCCTCAATGGCAAGCTCACAAGTAGTAGGAGTAATTGAATTTCTCCTTCTCAAGATAGGAAGAGCTTGGGGGATGAACACAAAATAAGTTCAGACTTTCAAGGAAAAAGGGATGCAGACTGAATATGAGGTGAAATTTCTCTAGAGTGTATTTGTTCTCATTGATATGCTTCCCCTCAAGGCTTGTATGTGGCTCAATTTATATCCTCCAAATGGAAATGAATGTTCTAATTAAAGAGTTTACAGTATATGGAAGGTCAAGGATCATGGATCCTGTTACTTGGCTTGGAATACCCAAAATATTTTCAATTTTGAGCACAAAACCCAATGTACATGGGTTGTAATGGAGAAACATGCGTATACATGAGTTGTCTAATTGTAGCCTGTGTATATGGACAATGATTTGAATTTCTTACTTTTGAATGAGAAAAATGGGGGATTTGAGTCTGCAGAGGGAAAGGGAAGGCCATCAAATGAAGATGCATGGAGTGTGGAAAAAATTTCTATAACAGGTAAACTAGGAGATAAATCAAATTAGGGTTGAGTAGTAGATGCTAGAAGAGAAGTTGGAGCCATTGAAAGAAGAGGATTTCAAGGTAAGAAAATAAATTGTAGCAGTACAAGGCAAGGTGAAGCAAGCAGTACAAGAGAGTGAAGAGAAGTTGTAAACTCTTGTCACTGCGCAACCTGCAGAAGAGATATCGACATGGGAAGTAGAAGAAAGAAAAACAATCACAACTTCTAGGGATACTTTTGAAAATCTCATTGCAACACTGAAGGCAATGCAACAACAAAACTGAGTGGCTCAGGACGAGCCATAGGTGGGTGTTGGGGGCCTATTGGAGAAGTTCATTTGGGACGCATTTTGGAAGTTTCAAAAGAGAAAAACACGTGACATATCGACTAAGGAGAGGCACACGTGTGAGAAAGGAATATAGTTAGAGAATTTTCAGGACTCAATGCGTGCAAAAGGCGAAAGTTAGTTAGGAATAGTTAGACATTTTCTCCACTTCGTAACGGGTTAACCCCTAATGTAAAAGAATAAATATGTAAGGGGTTTTGGGGGTATATGTAGTTTGTTAATGAGAGTTCATTATTGTTGGTTGGGTGTTAGTAGTGGATGAGTATGAGCTAAGTTGAATATCAAACGAGAGCCATGTGTGCACTGTAGGAATGAATGATAAGGGCATGTGGGTAGAGTTGAGATATTATCTATGAGTGCAATATGCACCTTTTGCAAGAAATGATGCTAAATGATAATATAAGAATCATGTCGTTGTGGACGTAGCCCACTTTGGGGTGAACCTCTTTTGAATAGTACATGTTGTGTTGTGATGTGTTTTCTTTTCAGTTATGTTTATGGAACATACATAATGTAGGCATGGCTAATATGAATTTGTTATATATTGATATGGTTCTGTGCACATGATGAATGGTATAATAAATGAATATTAAATAGGATGAATATGATGAATGTCTTCCATTCCTCTATGACTGCAGAAACCTGGTTCCTGCATTCTCCATAGGTACCTCGGGTGAGACTTCAGCTCCTTGTGGTGACACCAAAAGAGACAATATCTTTAGGGATTTTTTGGTGAATTAATGTTGAATTTTGGGTCTGTCGACTATGTGCCAACAATAAATAATGATTTACCTTCTAAATTTAATAGGAGGGACAATGTGTGCGTGTATGTGTCGTACATCCAAATCCGAAATGAAAATTATATTTGTGATTGTGGCTTCTATTAATCTTATGTAATTTGTTAGTCCATGTCTATTGGAAAGGGATTCAATTTTATAGTTTATAACTGGAAAGTGGATTTGAGTTGGTTATTAATGATTTAGTATGACCAATAAATCATTCTTTACCAAAAATGATTGTTATAGTAGAAAATTCCACACCTATGCATTTGTGCCATGGCCTAACCCTTTCCCTTGGCTTGTTAAACAGAATCCCACCTTGCCTCATCCAAATGACCTAAAAAACATGTCTTTTGCACATATTCACGGGATCCTTTAATGAAACACGCGGAAATCTGTGAATTTTTAATGTGCAACCCATGGATGCCCTAAAAAATAGTGAAAAATAAAATAATTCTGAGTTTTCAAGCAGTTTGTTCAGTTGGGCTCATTTACTAACATCCCCTGGACTGTACAAAACATATTAAAACTTACCTAACCTCTTGGGGAAGATATAAAATCACCTTTTGGGGAAATTATGAGGATAGGTCTAATGGTGCAAGGTTATGCTGAGAATATTGAGCAAGCTTCCCTTTCCCTTCATCCTCTGAGAAGCTTTACCCCAACCTGGAAACTCCTTTTCCAGAGATGATTCCTCTCTTATATAGTTATAAGGTGTGTTCCTATCCTTATCGGGCTATTTGAGGAATATTTTTGTTGAGTTGATGCTTTAAGGACTTTAGGAGGAACTCAATAAATTGGTTCTAGAGCGGTGCCAAAAGCAGTGTCAGGTTGTAACCAACTCTATTATTTTGTTGATTAATTGAAGTATTGTTGCCCTCAAATTTTGTGTTCATGTGTTTCATTGCAATATGATATGTTCATATTTGTTCATATATGCTTTGAATTATACATTTGATATATGCTAGTAGGACATATAACTACCTCGTTGCAGCACAACCTATGTCTCCTATTGCAGGCTTGTACCGATAGAGACTAGGAGAATTTCGAGAAGCAGGAGTAGGGATCAACATCAAACGAAGGAATTAAGGTGCACACCTTCTCTTCTCTCCTTTCCCTATCTCTCCATGTGAAAAATTAGTTATTCTTTGGTTTCATGTTTGATTGTGAGGGTGGATTTAAATATTCTATATCAAGTCTTGCTATACCGTGACATGACCCAAGGTCATGGGGAAAATATCTCGTCAACAAAATTGGTGACTCTGCTAGGGATTCTCCTAGTCTGGGTCAATTTTTTAGGGTTTCTTTTTGTGATTTTACTTGTTTTCCAAGTTTGATTTCGGAAGCATTAGCCATCTGGAAGGTTTCTTCAAGTTTATGGAATCCCCCCTTCTTGAGTGTCTTTTTATTTTTCAAAAATTTTAAGCCCATCTGCGAGTTGCTTATCTATATCCCATAAAAAACCAAGAGTTTCATGTATATGACCCGTAGATACTCGCGAGTTTCAATATACATAGTCTCGGACCTATGTAAATTTTAGGCTTTTTAAAAAATCTCTCTCACAGTCTGGAAGTTTTGGTTGGTTGTTCTGTTTTGCCTGAGCCTCATGGGTGTTTTATTGTTATTGTTTGGTTTTTGAAGTCTTTGAAAACTTGTTAGTGACAGAAAATATCTTGCTCTTGTTTTCCCATTGTTTGGGGGGCCATGAATTGTGTATTCTACAATTTCTTTTAGCATCTTTAGTTTTACTTTGATACAAATAAAATAAAAATAAAAACCAAGTTTTCTACTAGTTAGATCTTTTTCTTTATTTTCATTGTTATTTGAAAAAGAAAAATATATTAGCATAGGTTTTTTATTTCTTCTCATTTGGAAATCATTTCAAAATAAATTAAGAAATAAAATACTTTTGTTTTCCTCTTTTTCATTTTGCATTAGAAAAGAAAAAATATTGCATCTCAAGCCTTGAAGGATTGTTCATGCATTTTTATTTCTTGAAACTCTTTTTCATTTGAAGGATTAGTGTAAAGTTTTCTTTGCTAGTGTTATTATAAGTTTAATTTTTGAAAGAGTCTCAAACAACATCAGTTGCACTTCCATATTCCTTGAGTAAAAACAACCACTAAAACAAACGCTAAACTTAAAATTTACTAGAATTTGTTTCTAGGGTTCACAAACAAGTTTAGGGTTAGGGCCTTGGATTAGGATTGGAAAGATAAATCTCCAAGGCCATTGAAAAAACATAGGAGTCTGAGCTAGGGAGAATCTCAAATACAACTGTCATGTAAGTATAGATGGGAGTCTCCTCTAACACATGAGATAAGCACAAGAGAGCCGCGGAGATTGCCCCTCTAAATCTTGACTAAGTGTAGTGAAGAGATCATATATTGGGGTTTCGCTAGTGCATTTACCTCTGTGAGAGGTGTCTCTTTAGAAGGTTTGGTTTTTTTTACCCTGCCTATACGTTCAATATCAATTGTGTACTACACCCCCCAGATCATGACTATGAGTTGTTGACCTTAGTTTCTTTTCCTAGGGATCTCAAAGGTGATTGCGGGGTCTTGCCATGGTACTTAGGGAGGATTTCATATCACACTTTTCAGTATTGTTGGACGGTGCACGACGAAGTGTAGGTGCTTGCACTAGATAAGGTTGGTTAGTGGAGGTCAGGATAACTTCTTCTCACTCCTTCGTTCATTGGTCCACGAGACTTAATCAACCTGTGCCTTTGTCTGGAAGGTCCCTTTCCATTTTTTCATTTCTTTGGACTCAGGACCTCATCCACCTAGGCTAAATATTTGGAAAATTTATTTTCTTGCAATGTTTATCTTAGGTTTTTTTATTGGAGTCTTTCTTTTTGTAGTTGACCTTAAGTTTTTTCAGTATCACTACTTTTGGATCATTGATTCAGGGTAGTTTCCCAACTGTTCCACTGGTCAGGAAGGACCTTTGGTATTTCCCTTGAAAGTATGGAGCCACCTCCTATAAGGAGTAGGTTTTTATACCACTGGTTTGTCAAAATAAGTGTGTGAGAATTTTATGGACATGAATGATCACACAAGGGATGAAACTATCCATAAGAATGATATGGACAAAGTTCTTGAGGATACCAACCAAGGGACTCTTTCCTAATGGGATTCTTGTTCTCTTCATTTCTTTTGAAACATTGGTGCCCCCTTCATGGCCACTTTGAAAATTCCTGGGTTGAATGTAGGACTATTGGTTTGGTTGTGGACCACTCCAAATGTCCCGAATGATCTTGATTCTTCTTAGATAAGCACCTTATTTCAGCGACATCGTACATATTTTGATCCTTCACCTTCTGCATCCATGAAGTGCACTTCTCCTCATTCTCCATCTTTTGGTGAAACTCCTCCTACTAGTAACCAAAAGTCTAAAAGGAATAAGAAGAGGAAGAATAAGAAGAAGAATTGATGGTAGGGGAAAGTGACCAACCTCTACTAGTCATGCTAGAAGCACAAGTATAGTCATTGTGAGTCATGTTGGCAGCTTGTCAACAACCTCTATGAATCATGTTGAATACAAGCAATCAACCTTTGATAGTCATATTGGATAAACATCACCAACCTCTGCAAGTCATGTTGGAGATCAACTACTAACCTCTGCAAGTCATGTTAGAGATAGGTAAATAACCTCTGTGAGTCATGTTGGAGTCCTATCACTAGTCTATGCGAGTAATGCTGGGAGAAAAAGACCAGTCACTTCTAGTCATACTAGAATCAAGTCATCGACCTTTACGATTCATGTTGGAGTCTTGTCACCAACCTCTGTTAGTCACATTGAAGACGTGCAACCAACCTCTTCTAGTCATGTATGGGGAAACCCACTAGCCACTACAAGTCATGTTGGGGGGATCAATACTATTGAGAAGCTTTGATGTATAGCATGTAAGCTCAATTTCCCTTGTAAATTTTGCAAAGGATATCACCTTAATCATTTGTGCCCTTCTATTGTTGTGGTACAAGAAGCGTGGTCCTTTTCTAGCGACCCTTCTAGTTCTGAGTCATATTTGGTTTCCAAACAATCTATTCAATAATTGGTTGATGAAGCGATTGTTCTGATGCAATATTCGGCTGACACCGCTCTTTTTTGGGGGGTGATGTGTCTCTTGACCATGTTGTTTTTCACTTTATTCAACTAGTGGTTGAGGAAGAGGTTGTGCTGATTAAATATTTGATCAATCCCACTCTTCTCTTGGAGAGTGAAAATTATAAGGAAGTGGTCTTTCCGACACAATCCTTGGCTTATCCCACTCCTCTTTTGGGGAGTTATATGTATTTTGACCATGTCCTTATCATTTCCAGTTCAGTGCCTTTTAAACAAGGGGGCATTCTACTCTCTTCGAGTACACTCCCTCCAAGCCCTAGGGTGTTTTCCTTTGATTGGAATGATCTTGTAGAGTATCATCTTCCTTGTTCTGTACCCTTCCAGCTAATGGTTGGAGTTAATAAAATATGCATTCATCGATGTATTGTAGATGAAGGATCTTCTGCAAATGTTTTATCCTCCTCATCTTGGTAAGCTTTGGGTTCTACCAAGCTTGTGTCACCTACTAGTGAGTTGTTGGCTTTCGACAGAAGACCTATAAAATGTCTTTGGATTCTTCCTCAGTTTCCTACCATGTTAGGTGGGAAGACTATTATAGTCGATATGTTAGTGGTGTCAGGCCCATTATACTTTAATTTTATTCTTGAGTATGATTATGTGTATGTGATGAATAATGTGGTGTCTACACTCTTTCATGTGATGCATTTCCCTCACAACAGAAGCATTGTCACTATTGATCAACTTTCATTTGATAGTCATAATCCTAGTTTGACTTTACCTCAGGTTTCCCCTTTATGTGTACCTATTGTTTGAGTATACTCTTCCCCATCATTGGTGAATTATGTGGTGTCTTATCCTTGGTGTTCGATTTCTCGTAAGAAGGATCCTTTAAAGTGATGTTCTCCTTCTCGATACAAGGTCTCGATAATTGATCAAGTGTTTTATCCGATGGGGGCATGGGATCCCTTGCTTCCCTCTATTGGCTAGAGTAATTTCGAATTTCTTCTCAAGTTTGATCTTTTTATTTGTAAGACCTAAATCCCTGGTATTTGTAAGTTGTCCAACCCCTGTTTCATCGATGTTGAGTTGCCTTCAGATGCGGCCATCCTTGAATATATGATTATGGATCTTTAACCTCTGAACTAGAAGTGTTACTAGTTGGTTAGCAAAAAAACCCTTGGCTTGGGCCTAACAATGGGCTCTACCTAGATAACTACTATGCATAATTTGCAAGGTTGTGCGGTCCTCTATACATATTGTACTTTTAATATTTATTGTTTTCAAGTTCTGTATCCCTTAATACTTGTCTTTGTCATAGGTTTGTATATTGGACTTATTAACTTCTGGGTAAGTGTTTTTGGTCTTATATATAGGAATTTGGAGACATTTTCTTTGGTACCTTTCCATTATATGTTGATCCATTCTGACATGTAACGATCTTGAAACTGACATATAGGTTAGATTTTCCCCTCCATGCATTTTTGCATTATCCATTTCCCATTTCAGTTTTCCTTAGGATCGACCCCACTAATTTGCGGCATAGAACCTTCTCTATTGTTTAGAAATGTTTTGATTCGTGTGGTATATCCTACCTTCCATGGTCATTCTAGTTTAGAATCCCATTGTATGATGGAACTCATGTTGGAAGTTTGTCCTTTAGTCTCGGGAGTCTTGGTTAGCCCCACCATGAGCTTACGTTCAAACCTCATCCTTCTTGCTCAGTCTTATTCTAGCCATTACCTACTGGAATCCCTCCCTTATATGTTGCTCACAACAACATTATGGAGTCCATAGTTAATATTTTTTTAGACTCCTTAAAATTGAAAAGATTGTCGAGTGTGTTGATTAAGGTTGGTTTTCATTGATGTCAACCCTTGAAGAAAGTCTCATAGAAAATTATGGTAGCACAAAGGTTTGGGTAATGGACCCAATTTTTTTTTTATGTAAAGATGAGTCATTATTGTCTTGTCATGGTTTATAAGAAGTACAAATGGATGGAATCCAAAGTGGTCCCCTTATGGTGAAATCCCTCATGGGAAAACTCTTTGCGGATTGAGTTATCCTAGAAGAATGGTTAGAGAAACCATGCTTAATTATGGAATAATGAGATGAAGGTCAGTGATTTTTTCAGTGAAACTATCCTAGATGGATAGTTCTTGTCATGCCATTTCCAGCGGTATGTGGAACGTCACATAAAACCTCACGATTAGAGAGTTATGGCCATATGAAGTTGAAGAACCCTCATGAGTCATATACAAGCCCCCAAAAGTCAAGTGTTTGCAAAATAAATTATTTAAATAATAAAGTAAATGGAGAATTTCCTAAAATAAGGAAAGTGTAATGCTACATGAAAGTATAAATAAGAGGCAAAGTTGTCTCATTTAATCACACTTGAATATAATTGAATATCTATTTTTGTGAAATTTTATTTGGGTAGGTATTATTGATAGAGAAAATTTGTAGCAGAAAAAGTGTTGCAGGAAAAGTGGGACAAAAAAAGTGTGGCAGGAAAACTGTGGCAGAAAAAGTGCGGAAGAAAAAATGTGACAGAAAAATCATGGCAGAAAAATCATGGCAGAAAAATCGCGGTAGAAAAAGTGTGGTAGAAAAAGTGCGACAGAAAAATCGCAGCAGAAAAAGTGCAACAAAAAAAGTGCGGCACAAAAATCATGGTAGAAAAATCGTGGCACAAAAATCGCGACAGAAAAAGTGCGGAAGAAAAATAACGGTAGAAAAATCACGGCAACAACATGGTTGGGGTCTATTTATGAGAGGTATGGAGCATCTTGTTTGAGGTATGTTTTGTGAGCTAGGTTTTATCTCTTGAGATGGTATTGGATGTTCAATATTGCTGCATATATGAGATTTGTTGAGGGATACAGTTGGTATTTTGTTGTTGGTATTTGGCATATGGGTTTTTGTCTTTTGGTTGTAATGTGTTGTTGAATTTATTGGTTTAGATTGAGGATAAATAACAGTGAGGTTGTGGCACATGGTTTGATGTAAGGGTTTATGGTATTTGGTTTATGGATAGAGTGA
>JASDQU010589015.1:3258-14945 GCA_032191745.1 Picea mariana | reverse complement strand
ATAGTCTCATCGAGACCCAACAAGAAGTGAAACAAATCAGTGCTAATGTTGCCACCATGAATACAACCATGCAGTCCTCAATGAAGGAAATCAAACAAGACCTCACCACCCAGCTTGAATCCATCTTTTTGGCACTCTGCACCAAACTGCATATCCCTATTGATAACCCTTGCTCTTCCTCACCTCCACATACTGAAGGTGAACATTATTCTCATTCCCATAAATTTCAGAACCATCACTTTCAACGTGACCTATGCCTTCCACGTGTGGATGTGACCAAGTTTGATGGTTCAGACCCCACTGGTTGGGTAACCCAAATGGAACATTATTTCTCTTTATACGACATTACAGATGACTTGGCCAAAATATGGTATGGTTTTCTCCATCTAGATCAAGAACGTTGGAAATGGTGGCAATGGAGAAAACCTTCTCGTCAAGGGTATATTTCTTGGACACACTTTGTGGCAAAGCTTTATGAATGCTTTGACATTGACACCGACCATTTGGGCTGTTTGACAAAGTTGAAACAATCAGGAACAATGGAAGACTTTATAGATACCTTTGAACACATGTCTTTTCGAACAAAGGGCATGTCTGATGCCTTTTTTCGAGAATGTTTTATTAGTGGCCTCAAGGATGAGATTTGGGCCCATGTCCTCATGGCTCGGCCTCAGAGTTGGGTGGAGGATACTAAAAGAGATAAAGAAGCACAACATGTTGTATCTTCTCAAAACTAGAAACCCTCCTTTATCCCTCACCCTAAACCAGTAAATCCCACTACTCCATCCGCTCCAATAAAGATCCAAAAATTGACCAGGGTTGAAATGGCTGAATGCCAACTCAAAGGCCTTTGTTATAGTTGTGATGAAAAATATTTCCTAGGCCACAAGTGTAAGGAACAAAATATGTTTATGGCCATCTCCAAGGATATTTCAGAAGAGGATATTGAAACTCCCCTTGTGTCTGAGTCACCTGAAACCCTTGACATAACCCCTCCCTTAGACCCTCCTGAAGGAGAATCGATCATTTCCCTCAATGCTCTCACTGGATTCTCCACTCCCCAAACCCTCAAGCTAATCGGTTACATCAAGCATCAAAAGGTCATCATTTTGGTTGATAGTGGAAGCACCCATAATTTTATTCATCATTGCATTTCCCAAGAAACTCATTGCTACATCCATGCCGTCAATAATTTCCAAATCATGATTGCCAATGGTGGCTCCATGAAATGTGGAGGGCATTGTGAAAATTTGTGTCTCCAAATTGGTGACTACCACCTGAAATCTCATATGTTTGCTATCAACATGGGTGGTTGTGACATTGTGTTGGGTGCAGACTGGCTAAGGACTTTGGGTCCCATTCTCATTGATTTTCAAGCATTAACCATACAATTTGACCAGGAGGTCCACCAATATACGTTCCAAGGAATCACCGCCGATTCACCTGAGATCATTAGTTCCCATCACATGGAAAAGCTGCTAAAAAAGGGTCATTCTGGTGTTATTGCTAAACTCCATGCCATACACACAACAAAAACACCCTCGGTGCCTCAAGACCTCCAAGCCATCCTTTCTAAACATCAAGTGGTCTTTTACACTCCCCAGGTACTCCCTCCTTCACGTGTTGTTCATGATCATTCCATTCCCCTTGTACCTAGAAGCCTTCCTCCCAATATCCATTCGTATCGTCACCCCTTTTCCCAAAAAATGAAATTGAGAAAATGGTCCAGGAACTCCTTAATGCAGGCGTTATCCGCCCTAGTATGAGCCCCTACTCTTCTCCCATGGTCATGGTCCTGAAGAAATAAGGTTCTTGGTGAATGTGTCCTGATTTCTATGCCCTCAACAAACTTACCATTAAAGACAAATTTCCCATTCTTGTCATTGATGACATCCTGGATGAACTGAGTGGCNCCCTACTCTTCTCCCATGGTCATGGTCCTGAAGAAATAAGGTTCTTGGTGAATGTGTCCTGATTTCTATGCCCTCAACAAACTTACCATTAAAGACAAATTTCCCATTCTTGTCATTGATGACATCCTGGATGAACTTAGTGGCACCCAATTCTTTACTAAACTTGATCTTCATTCAGGCTACCACCAGATACATATGAAAGAGGCAGACATTCCCAAGACTGCCTTTCAAACTCATGAGGGCCACTATGAGTTTTTGGTCATGCCCTTTGGCTTGTGTAATGCCCCCTCCACATTCCAAAGCCTCATGAATCATGTCTTATGTCCTTTTCTCCATCATTTTGTCCTAGTTTTCTTTGATGATATCCTCATCTATAGCAAGGCCTGGAAAAAACATCTTTCTCATGTGGATCGAGTTCTCCATCTACTCTCTCAGCACCAACTTTTCCCAAAACAGTCTAAATGTGCTTTTGGAGCCTCAGAAGTAGAATACTTGGGTCATCTGGTTGGAAAGGATGGCGTCAAGGTGGATCCTAAAAATATTGAAGCTATGCAAGAATGGCCTCAGCCAAAGAATCTCAAAAGATTGCGTGGATTTATGGGCTTAATAGGTTATTATCGCAAGTTTGTTAAGAATTACAGAAAGATTGCAACACCTCTCACTACTGTCCTAAAAAATAACTCTTTCACTTGGACTCCAGATGTTGCTTAAGATTTTCAAACCTTGAATATGGCCATGTGCACCACCCCAGTCTTGGCCCTTCCTGATTTCACAAAGACGTTTTTCTTGGAATGTGATGCTTCAGGGAAAGGAATTGGTGTTGTCCTTATGCAAGAGGGTTAGCCTTTGGCCTTTACCAACAAGCGACTATCTGAAATAAATCTGGGCAAATCTATCTATGAAAAGGAAATGTTGGCTATTCTGTATGCCGTTGATTTGTGGCACCCTTATCTATTGTGGCAACACTTCCAAATTAATACATACCATCAAAGCCTCAAGTATTTTATGAAACAATGCATTTCCTCCCTGGAGCAACAAAAATGGGTAACTAAGCTATTTGGCTATGATTATGAGATCATTTACAAGAAAGGCAAAGAAAATGTGGTTGTGGATGCACTTTCCCACAAATATGAATTTGAAGGATCCCTTTTTTCTCTTTCCTTCATTGTACCAGATTGGCTCCAAGCCGTTCGCCAGGAATGGCTACAGGATCCCAAAAGTTCGTAGCTGATCCAAAAATTGCAGTCCAATGCTCCAACTCCCCCAGGGTACTCTTGGATCTATGATGAGCTTCGATACAAAGGCGATCTGTATTTAAGTAAACAATCAAAGCTTAATCCACGGTACTTTTTGAGCTTCATGCTACACCGACAGCGGGGCACTCCGGGTTCACCAAAACCTATGACAGGGTCAAACATTCTTTTTTCTGGGATGGCATGAAACAAAACATTCATAATTTTGTTGCTGAATGTGATGTGTGTTAACGCAACAAGGGAGAAATAGTCAAATCTTCAAGAACACTACAATCACTCCCGATTCCACCTGCTATTTGGAAGGACATCTCTATGGATTTTATTATAGGCTTACCCAAATCGGGAAATAAATTAGTCATCATGGTGGTTGTTGATCGCCTTTCCAAGTATGCTCATTTCTGTGCTCTTCAACAATCATTTACAGTGTCCACGGTGGCTCAAATTTTCATGGATTAGGTCTTCAAGCTTCTTGGCATGCCACACTCTATTGTTTCTGATCGCGACCCAACTTTTACAAGCAATTTTTGGCAAGAAATGTTCAAGCTACAAGGCACCCAATTGCATCTCAGTACAACTTATCATCCCCAGACTGATGGTCAAACAAAAGTTGTCAACAAGTGTTTGGAAACATATTTGAGGTGTTTTTCCTCGGAAAAGAAAAATCAGTGGGCTCAATGGTTACCCCTAGCTGAATGGTGATACAACACTTCATACCATAAAGATACATGCATGACTCCTTTTGAAGTGGTATATGGATAGAAGCCACCTTCAGTTTTGTCATACTTACCTGGTGTCTCGAAGGTCCAGGCGGTTGAACAAACACTTACAGTTTGAGAGGCTATTCTTTGTACCCTCAAAGAGAATTTGGTCATGGCACAAAATCACATGAAGCAACAAGCAGATCAAGGTCACTTTGAACGTCAATTTGAAGAAGGGGATCAGGTGTTTCTTTGCCTGTAACCTTACAAGCATAATTCCCTCAAGGCCGAGCATTGTTAGAAGCTAGCACCCAAATTTTATGGTCCTTATACAGTTCTCAAGTGTGTGGGACAGGTGGCCTATCAGTTATATTTTCCTTGTCATTCGAAGCTACATCGTGTTTTTCATGTTTCCTGCTTAAAAAAGGTGATCAGAACTAAGTGCCAAATTCAAACCAACCTTCCCGAGTTAGTCGAAGAAGGATTCATTTGGCTACAACCATAAGCTGTTTTGGACCAGCATGAGCATTGCCTGCATCTAAGAATCATCAAGGAAGTGTTAATCCAGTGGAAAGATACAACTCCAATAGATGCCACTTGGGAACCAGCTACCATTCTCCAACAATTTCCACATCTCAATCCTTGAGGATAAGGCTATTTTTAAGGGGGAGGACATGTTAGGGTCCTAACCTGCACATAGGTAGAACAATATCTTAAGATGTAATAAAGGTCAATATTAATAAGGCCTTGCAATAAAATAGAATAAGTTGAATGTAAGAAGACCTAATAGAAGCTTCCGCTTCTAGAAGGATCTTCCTCTAGATGCTTCTTTTGATATACATATTTAGTATAAATAGGAGTCAAGGGTATGAGAACCCTAGCTTGGATATTATTGTAATAGAGATCTTCTCGACTAGAGGTTTCCCCCTCAAAGAGGCCCATGAACATTTCTCTCAGAATCAAAGTGCTATTTCTATTGTTATTCTTATATCATTTTAGTGTTATTGTGGTGATTATTCTGGTTATATTTCTATTATTCTGCCATTTCTAGCATTTTATTTTTGTTTTGCATACTTTTTATATTTGGTATATTACAAAATCCTCTTCCTCCATGAACTCCTCCTTTGAAGCCTCCTCCATTTCCTTTATTATCTCCACGAGGTGTGTTATATCGAGATCCCTAATTGTAGTGAAACTACATATTATTATACTGTGGTGGTGCTGTGCACAGCTGTAATGATGCTCCAAATTGTTGTGAATTGTTATACTGTGGTTGTGCTTGAAACTACTACGTGAGGTTATATTGTGGTTGTTTCACTTTGTTATACTATGACTGTTGCACATATTTTCTTGTTACATGTTCATCCTGCACCTTGTATGTATCTACAATCCTTTCTTTCACTATCTCCAAGGTTCTACAATCCTTTTCTTCATGTCCAACTAACTTGCAAAAATTACAAAATGTGCTCTTCAGTACTATCTGATACTTCTACATCAGGGGGAAGTGATAGGGATCATGCCCATGTGTTTTGAAAATTTCACACAATGGTCCTCCTAAAGCTAAGAGGTTAGGAATACTCACTCCAATATACTGCGCAAATAATGGACACTCATTCTTGTGATGGCCTTTTTTCCTGCACATTGTACACTAGACATCTTCTCTTTTCTCCTTTCCTTTATTCTGATTCAATTGGAATGTTAAGTTATTCAAATCTTGTTTCAGTTCTTCCATAACTAGATCTGTATGCTTGTACTAGTTTTCTTCTAACTGCAATGCTTCTTGCAAAGCCTCAACCTGGCTCTGGAATTTATTTTGTCTCAAAGGATACTTCAAGTGTGGAAACATATAATTAACAAATAAATTTCTATGCTGCGTATCAATACTAATGTACTTTAACTTACCTTTTATCCTCTTAAACTTCTGGTCCACTTCCTAGACTGATTCTCCTCGTTTTTTCTTATTCTCTATCATTTCATTCATAAACTGGTCTTCTGAGATTTGTTTCTGAAATTCATTTATTAACTGCCTCTTCACCTCTACTACTGTTGTAGGCGTTCCCGTTGGATTATTTGTTGCGAGACCCATGTACCAGTTTAATGTGTAGTCTCTGAATGTGATTTCCAATTGTGAAACCTTTGTATCTTCATCTTTAATTTGCTTTGCTTCCCATATCTTCTCACAGATGAATTTTTTTTTTCTAGATCATCTGAACTGTCCCCTTGGAACTATGGTAACCTAATAGTTGGATCTTGTCCTTCCATTGTGAAATTTGCTGAACTACCACCTCTGCGTGGTGTAGATACTTGACTGCTACTTTCTGAACTTGCACTTTTGCTACTGGACCGACGTATTGTAAAAATTCTTCTACCACTAATCACTTGCTAGTTAACTAGATTTTATTCTTCATATGTGTTAGTCTCACATGTGGTTTTGGGTTCCACACTAATTCAGATCTAGAATGGAGAGAATTCTTCTGCGCTGGAACCATGACCTCTTGTTTTCCTCTCATATGTGGTACACAAGATATCCTCAATATTCCCTATGGCACGAATATCCTCTACCTCTTCCTCATCAATGTCCAAGCCCTCTCACTCGACTATTTACCTCCTCTTGTTATTCATCCTATACTGCTAGGGTCATCCACTGCGCATCACACCTGCTTTCCTTATGATTTCCCTGGTTTGTTCATCATCCATCATAATGGGGTCCATTTCTTCCTTCTTCTGACTACTCTTTAGAGCCTTATCCATTTCTCAAATATTCCTTAGTGCTTCCCTCAACTCCCCCATGCACACAGAGTGATATAATTGTCTGATTCCATGATCATCACACCTTTATCAAGTAATAAGATCTTGATCAATGTGTAGAGTGACCTGATGTACCTCCCTCTGGGTCGCCTCAAGAAATATTTATCTGCAACAGTATATGACTTCACTGTGTCTATTGCAAATTCAGTAATAAACCCCATAACAATACTGTCTAGCCAGAAATCCACTGCATGCGTGAATATTTTATTAACCCTTTCCAATCGCACAATATTTTCAGTAGTCCACTCTACTAGCCTAATCCGATTAGTATGATGGGTATCTTTCAACCTCAATATCCACTCCTATATTAACTCTAGAAAATAACAGAAATATGCTTCATGAAAATAAATAAACACATACCTCTACAAGTACTGGCGCGATGTATACTTGGAACCCTTATTATCTTTTTGCGCGAATTCTAGCTGCTTTTTTTCCAACCATCTTTCAATCTCTTGATTCATAGGATTCCATGGCTTGAACATCCCTTTCTATCACTGTATCTTCTGCATTATACCCCTTCCAGGATGTCCTTGTGAGTTCGAGCCAACAATGGAACCATTTGTTGGATGTATGGGCTGACCCGGGCCTATCTTAGTTCTGCAACAAAACCCTTTTCACCATCGACCCTTCTGGTAAACTAGAAGGATACACCGCACACAAAGTGAAAAACGCAGTCTCACTCGAGATGGTTTATGGGTGACTACAGGACACATATGTCTATAGTCATGGAAGTGATTGGGGATGTTCTTTTTACTACTTTTCTTCTATTTTAACATGCATCCTTACCATAAAATTCATCATATCTATCATTGTATCCATTCAACAACATTCATCATATTAGTGAGTGCTGTAAATAAACCCTAAAAAATGCATTAATCTAATCATTCCTTCATTATAAAGCATATAAAAAGAATACATCACACATAAAGAAATCGTTTTACCGTGGTTCACCCTGCCTAGGCTACATCAACAAAGATCTTCTGCTTAATTCTTTATTCTTCATCAAATTAGTGCTGCACACATTACATCATAGGTTTAAGCATATTGCATGTGAGGCTAACAAATGTTGCAAGATCCACAACTTGTGACTTGACCCTCACTTACATCTCAACATTGACTCCATATGAGCTCCACATCTCTCAAAAATACAAAACCTCAGACTCAAAAAAGTTATTCAAAATAAATTTCTCTCTCTCCTAAAGGACACCAAAAGATACCTCAATCTGCCTCATATATCTTCTATTTATACTACAAAAATGGGTTAAAACTATTACATTATGACTCCAAAACCCTAACTCTAAGTGGAATCCACTTGCTCACTTTCTAACTTCCTTCCACGTAGTTGGTATTCGATCCAACTATTCCTTGCGGTGATCTTCCTTCTTTCCTGGCACATTCCTTCCTTTTCCCTTTTTCGCACTAGGCTTCCTTCTTTCTTGGCACACGCTGCTTCCTTCGGTCCATTTCACGCTTAACTCCCAAAAATGCATGCTCCAACAAGTACCCTCTAGTTATAGATATTTAGAAGGTTCCAATGCTCTTTATTATTTCTCTTTATGATAAAGGTGCATATTGGTGGCCACTCACTTGTTCCACTAATTCAAAATGGTTCCACATCTTGGAAATGTTTCTACGATTTTTTGGGTCCCAAACTTCCGAGGTCATTTTGAGGACCTAAAATACATGTTTTTTGGCTCGATATCACCTATCATGTAGCCAAAGGAAAATTCTATGCTGAATGGAATGTGTACTCCTCGGATATAACTTTCCGATGAGGTATCAAGTGCCCCAAACAAATATCATATGCAAAAKCTGTGCCCCCAAGAAGTTGATGTATCAACTAACCACATTGGGGCCCACAAACCTTTTGGTGTTTCATCTTCTGGGGTTAGGGTTTTGGATGTTTAGGATTTTCTCATTGATTCTTTATGTTAAAATTCCTTTTTATCCTCTTTGTAATCAACTTCTTGYGAATGAGTGTAGCCAAAACATCTCTGTMTTTAGAGACAASATATCACCATTCTAGCTAGCTTGTGTGCTTTGCATTTTACAGTCTTTTGTATTTCAGACAATCATTAATAGAATCTAATTTTTACTATATTACTGTGTTCCTTGCAATATATTTGTGTATTTACTTGTTATATCTCGATTATATCTCTACCTTCATGTCATTCTGAATATAATCTAGATCAATGGTATCAAAACAATCTTCTCTTTGTTGTTTCTCTGTGCATGTCCCCAACGAGGTCAAGATACCAAGATTTAATGGGTCTTGAACTAGTTGATCTTGGGAAAGAATGATCTTTCAGACCCAAGTAGCCTCCCATAGTATAATAAAAGAGAGACAACATATCAATATATTCTATCAAACTATTGCTCGAGGAATCTCTCGTGCGACAGAGGAACATGATGGATAATTTTTCCCAGATCCTTCAACTATTTCCAACAACAATGGAGGAAACTTTAACCAATAGTCACTTTGAAGGTGCGACACCCTTTAAGGTACAATTTAACTTTACATTCCTTTATTTTAAGTCCATATAGACACCGACACTTTGGAAAAGTGGTTAAGTATGCTAGAGGGTTATTTCTCTGCCCAAAAGTTTTCCAATAGTGAATAAATCACCTTCGCATTCCTTAAGGCCCTTGCCCATGTTATAGATTGGTGGGAGACTTACTGTGAACAACATGATAAATATGAGTCTACTATTTTTGGGCCATGACCCACTTTGGTGTATTTTTTTGATTCCCTCAAGGAGAAATACTAACTTGTTGGAAACTATGATGACCAGTACATGAGATGGGAAAATTTATGACAGGAGAGAGACCAAACGGTGTTGAATTACACCAACATATTCCATACCTTGTGCACAAAGCTAGATATTAAAGACTCCAAGAGAAACTTGGTTCTAAAGTAATGCAATGGACTACATAGGTACATCCAAATAGATATGGATTTCCTATACATTTCCTCACTAGGATCCTCTTACCGATATGTTGTCAAAATCGAGTAGAAGTTCAAGCAAAATAATAAGTGAGATTTTAGTTCTGCAAACACATTGCAAAAAAATCTTGGTAAATGTGGACATCACTCCCAAGGAAAAGGATACAGAAAGGATGGCTAGCCCTAGGAAAACTAGTCCAAGCTGATAAAAGAGAAGGGTAATGGGAAGTCAAAGAAGAATATTGAAAAGTGGTGTGAGTTCCAAAACATCCCTTGGAACATTACTGATGAATGCCGCTCCAAATAGTCATTTTTGGTTGAGATGAAAGCCTCAAGTTTGGATGCTTACTCAGAATCTGATTTAGAACTAGAAAATGGAAAATTGATCATTGATACAAAACCCACTATCACCATCGATACCACAAAATTACAGCTAGAGGAACCATATGATCCCGAAGAAGGGGAGAACCTCTTCCACTCACAGATGTGGGTGAAGGGGACCCCACTTCATTTCATAATTGATAGTTTTATCCAAAAGAAACTAATATCAACAAAGGTCATCAAGAGGTTTAGCCTAACAATGAAGTGACATCCTCATCCATACAACATCAGTTGGCTTAGCCAGGGACGAGACATCCACGTCAGTCAATAATGTCATCTACACTATGACATCAAAAAATTCAAAGATGAGGTATTGTGTGATGTTTCCCCCCTTTAATTTTGTGATGTTTTGTTAGGATAACCATATATGTGGAAGACTGATGTTGTTTATGAATCTAGGCCTTGCAATGGCATTAGTACTTTGGGAGGTCAAATCTACAAGGTCCCAAAGGTAGTCCCGAATACTGTGGTCTCTTTTATCTCTATGAAGCAATGCATAAAGATGGTCTCTCAGACTGAGAGAATTTTCCTCTTTATGGTTTAGTTGGAAGGTGAACAGAAGGTCACTGCAACTATCAAAACCTTTACACGAGGTCTTTCTACATAATAGCGGTAGGTGGACAAGATAGTAGAAGAGAAAAAAGACATCTTTCCCTCGCCTACTTGGGTGCCTATGCATTGTAAGGTAAATAAATCAATTGATTTGAAACCTGGTGATCCTCTTCCTAATGAGCCAAATTTTGAGGGTTTTATGATCGACTCTGCCCTAGGAGTGTACTCCAACTGCCTCGTAGTACCAGGCGAAGAAACTTCACCTGTTTTAGCTTCCTTTAGCTTGGGTTCTCTCGGAGAGCATCTTGTGGTTGAATTTCTTGGTGACATTTTACCTACAACTAGAACATAGTTAGAGACCATGTAATAAATCAGATGCACATATAAATCATGATCACCAGATTGAAAAACTTGAACACATACCTTTGCAACTTGTTTAACCTAGTTTTGATAATCTAAGGATCAACACAGTCTCAAGACACTTTCTTTGCTTCTTCGGATGCTCTGGAATTCAAACTTGTGTGCATAATGAAATTGTTCAAAGTCATTCTAGAGATTTAAACATGATGAACTTACCTTGTCACATCATCCATTCAATTCGATTTATGAGTGTAGTTCTATTAAATCTGCCGCCAGATATTAAAAGATGTTTAAAATTAAATTCGATCATAGGTTGACGTCACAGGCATGGGTTGTAATGTGGCCTATCAGTGATTTCAAATCATTGTTGTTCAATCAAAGCACAGGGTAGAAACATATGAGGGTTGAGGAATTAAATAGTTTATTGAATTCCCAAATCCAATCGTAGCTGGTGAGTTGGGGGTCAGGGTTATACTTTGAAATTTTTTTGTTAATATGTTCTTGCAAAAGCTCCGATGCTGAACGATCTTTCCATACAGAGCTAATGTGGTAAGGCTGACCTGGATGTGTGACTAGGACATATAAAACTTTAATACGACTCGAGGTGAAACTAGGACATACGACATCCTTACGTGATAAATACACGTGGCACTCGAGACTAGTGCCTTCATTTACTCGTGTTAATCAAAATTGGGACTTTCTTTAAGCTACACATTCTAAGACCCGATACTATCTTACTGACGCTGAAAATTATCAAGGATCAACGATCGGTGATAAA